>BQNB010048511.1:2912-23714 GCA_026074375.1 Tanacetum coccineum
TAAGGGAAAAGAAATAGAATTAGAACAAAAAACTCCTTGATGTTTTGCTCGTGATAATTCTCCATGAAGTGTTCTTGAGCAAAAAGTCTATTGACTAGGGCTTCAAAATGCCCAGAAAAGTTCAACACAAGTCTTTTTCAACATATATCATATCATAGTTTCAGCGAGGTCCTACGTAAAAGATTAGAAGACAAGTGCAAATTCTATCTAGCTACAATGGTGCTAGAAAACAATTAAACACACAACTGTACAGGGGTCAATACGCCGTATCCCAAACCCTAGGATACGCCGTATTGCTCCTGTGAAAACAATTAAATTACTGGAAATTAAATAATTAAGTTTAAAAACTGATAACGTCCAGACATTCATACGCCGTAATGCAATGTCTGGGAAGTCAGACTCGTGCAAAAAATTAAATTCAAACAACTAAATGCGAAAAACAATTAAAATGATCGGGTTGTCTCCCGGGAAGCACTTTTGTTTCAGCTGGTCTTTATGTTCGACCTTTTTCTCTTCTTTCGATCATTCATCCTCTATGATTTGCTCGCAATTACATCCGAGAGCGAGTTTCTTCTTATTCCTTTGGCATGATACGTACTTCTTGCAAAATTTTATGTCAAGCACAACGTCATTTGTCATCTCTATTGAATGCTAATTTGATTCCTTGATTATTATTGATAATAACTATCCTATATATAGGATACAAGAGAACATTCTGGAATGATTACCATGGGCTTAGGCCCAATACAAATTAATGAATAATAAATGTCTTGACTAATAAATGTCTTGACTTGACTTGAATGTTTGAATGTTGACTTGACTTTCAATGTTGACTAATACGCCCCTGCAGTTGGAGCGGGAGGAGGCCGTACGCTCAAACTGGAGCGAAAATCTTCAAACAAAGCTGAGGGAAGACCTTTGGTGAAGATATCAGCATACTAAAAACGAGATGAAACATGAAGAACCCGAACATGACCAGCTTTAACCATATCACGAACAAAGTGTATATCAATCTCAATATGTTTGGTGCGTTGGTGTTGAATCGGGTTGGCTGACATATAAACTGTACTAACGTTATCACATTAAACCAGAGTAGCTGTCAAAAGAGGAGAGTGTAACTCACGAAGGAGATTACGAATCCATGCAGTTTCTGAAACAACATTAGCAACACCCCGGTATTCCACTTCAGCACTAGAGCGAGAGATGGTGTGTTGTCGTTTAGCAGACCACGACAAAAGGTTATCACCTAGAAACACACAATAACCGGAAGTAGACCTGCGGGTGGAAGGGCAACCTGCCCAATCAGCATCAGTGTACCCAACTAAAGATGTAGTAGCGGAAGCATATAACTGAAGACCAAGCTCCAGGGTGCCCTGAACATAGCGTAGGATACGTTTGAGAGCAGCAAAGTGCGGCTCCCTCAGATCATGCATATAGAGACAAACCTGTTGAACTGCATAGGACAAATCTGGGCGAGTAAAGGTAAGATACTGGAGCCCCCCTGCAAGACTACGGTATAAAGTAGGATCCTGAACAGGAACGCCGTCCGGACCCAATTTGGAGTCAGTGTCAATTGGTGTCCGAGACGGGTTACAATTAACCATATGAGCTCGCTCAAGAAGCTGACGAGCATACTTCTTCTGAGACAAAAATAACCCTGTAGGATGACGAACAGCAGAGATGCCAAGAAAATAATTAAGTGCCCCGAGATCGGTCATATCAAACTCTTTATGCAAAGAGTCTACAATCTGCTGAAGTAGAACTGGAGAAGAAGCTGTGAGGATAATATCGTCCACATATATAAGTAAATAAGCAACCTGAGAACCCTGTGTATATATAAACAATGAAGAATCACACCGACTAGGAGAAAAACCTGACCGAGTGGCATAACCTGCAAACCGCTAGAACCAAGCACAGGTGCTGTATTAAAAAACCTTCAAAGACTCTGCCAAAAGACATACATGATTAGGATAACGAGAGTCAACAAAACCAGGGGGCTGATGCATATACACTGTCTCAGATAAATCACCGTTAAGAAATGCATTCTTAACATCAAGTTGGTGAATAGGCCACACAAAACCAAACTAAAAAAAAACAAACCAAAATGTCGAGACACATCAAGGCTAAGAACGGTGCGAATGGTGGCCGGCTTAACAACTGGACTAAATGTCTCATCAAAGTCAACATCGTGTTGCTGATTACTACCGTTAGCAACAAGTCGAGCCTTATAACGACTCAAAGTACCGTCAGCATGAAATTTATGCTTAAATAACCACATAGATCGAACCAAGTTAACATCAGACGGCCTTGGAACAAGAATCCAAGTACCATTTTTAACTAACGCATTATACTCATCATACATAGCATTACACCAATTAGGGTCTTTTAGAGCAATAAACAGAGATTTGGGAATAGGAGAGAGAGATGAAGTGTGAAGAGAAAGACGTTCGATGGGTTTGACAATACCCGATTGAGACCGTGTGATCATGGGATGAGTGCGGGGTGGTTCATTAACTGGGTTGGTATTGGTTTGTGGATTTGGTGGATCGAATATGGGTGGTGGCAGCGGATTGTTTTGGGTTTGGGTTTGAATGTTGTTTGGTTCGTGACTAGTGGGCTGGTTGGTGGGGAAAGTTAGGCCTGGTGAATTTGGGCCGGTGTGAGGAGGACTTTGGGTTGGATCGGTAATTGGTGGAGCAGTTAGGATGCTCGTTTGGTGTGGGATGTTTGTGGAAGGATTAGGAAGTTTGGATGCAAGAGAAGTGAGGAGGGGTGAACGTTGAGTATCGAGGAAGGTGTAAGAAGGTGGCGAGGAAGGTGTCATAGATTTGTAAGGGAATTGTGTTTCGTCAAAGGTGACGTGTCGGGAGAGAATAATTTTGTTTGTCTCGAGATTAAGGCAACGAAAACCACGATGATAGGCGGGATAGCCTAAAAAGATACATGGTGGTGGGCAACGCGGGTAGTTTATGAGGTGAGTGGAGATGAGGGTAGCATAGACACCCAAAGATGCAAAGGTGCGAGTAATTGGGTGGTTTGTTAAAAAGGCGTGTGAAAGGTATATCGTTATGGATTGCGGTAGATAGTAAAAGGTTTAGGAGATACGTGGCCATATGTAGGGCTTCGACCCAAAAGGTAGGGGGAGGTGTGCTTGAAAGAGAAGAGTACGAATGGTATTATTAATTGTTCGTATCATTCGCTCCGCCTTGCCATTTTGTTGGGAGGTTTTTGGGCAAGAGAATCTAAATTGGATGCCATTTTTGGCAAAAAGGGTGTGGAGTCGGTTATTATCGAACTCACCGCCATGATCACATTGGAAGCTTTTAATTTCACATTTAAATTGATTTTTAACATAGTTGCGAAAATGCAAAAATTTATCAAACATGTCAGATTTAGAACGAAGAGGATAAATCCATAAAAAGTGAGAGAAATGATCAAGAAATAAGACATAATATCTGAAACCACTAGAACTAATAATGGGAGATGTCCATAGATCAGAATGAATAATATCAAAACAATGTTCAACAATAGAATCCGAACTATGAAAGGAAAGCTTCACATGTTTGCCAAGTTGGCAAGCGTGATAAATATGTGAAGATTTTTCTTTATTACATGAAATAAAACAACTAGAGACAAGCGAACGTAGCACTTAATCACCCCGATGTCCGAGGCGTTGATGCCATGTGGAGGAACTTGTCGAGGAGAAAAAGCAATGGGAGGAAAGTTGTTGGACCCTGGTAACTGGATAGAGATCGCTCGAGCTGATCACATCGAAGGAGGATATGACGAGTCAAGTAATCCTTCATAGAAAAACCAAAGGCGCAAATTCAATAGTACAATTATTGTCCCTAGTGAACTGACGAACAAAAATGAGATTTTTAATTATATTGGGGGTTACAAGAACATTATGAAGATGAAGTGGGCGATGATGGGATGGAACAATGCTATGGCCTGTGTTAGTGACGGGAATAGACTTGCCATCACCAATGTGAACAGATGGAAATAAGTGTTTATCAAAATGGTACTTAAATTACTTGCATTAAAATTTAAATGAGAAGAGGCACCTATATCCATGTGCCAAGTCGGGTCTTGCAGCGGCATAGTGCTAAACGCACTTGGTAAAGGAGTAGGTTGGGATGCATAAATAGCCGGAGCAGGACCGAGTATACCTTGACCGGGATGCGGCAATCTGTAATGCTTTTGTGGTGTAAACTGTTGAGCAACATTAGTCTTGTAGGCCACATATTGGGCTAGGGTACATGTGAACATATTGAAATACAATCGGAGATGATTTGAGATTACAGTAGTCAAGAGATATAGAGAGATCTTAGGGAGAGGGTCGACTTTTTAGAAAGAAATTAGGAGAGGATCAGTTTTTGCTCTGATTACCATATTGAATGCTAATTTGATTCATTTGATTATTATTGATAACAACTTCCTTTTAATATAGGATTAAGAGAACATTCTGGAATGATTACCATGATTCATCCTCCATGATTCGCTCGTAATCCGAGAGCGAGTTTCTTCTTAATCTTTTGGCTTGATATGTACTTCTTGTAAAATTTCATGCCAAGCACAACGTCATTTGTCATCTCATCATCGTCAATGATTGTAAAACCTGAAATAATAGAAAATTTTCCAACAAAAATAGGTATATAGATTAAAGTTCTGGCTTGACTCTTCCCTTCATCTTTGTCCCTGGATATGTAACAGTAAAAGCTTTTAGACATTAGGTTAATGGGCAAGGAAGGGAGGAGGTCAGCAATAATGTACTTATACCCGATTACACAAGAAAATCCTATCTTAAAAGAGCTGGTTTTAACAAAAACTGGCATAAAACTATCATCTCGATCCATTTTAGTTTCTAGAGGTGTATCTAAATCATTTAGTTCTAGGTAGTCACGATAAGTTGGGTCGAATGATTTATCACCTTTTTTGATAAAATTCATTTTTGAATCAAGACTTTTTATTACAAAGACCCTTTTGATTATGCTAGTGGCAGGCTTAATACTTTGAAAAATAAGTTTTTTTTCCCCGACCCTTAAAGTGATATTCCTTTTGAAGACATCGATCTTTGAATGGGCAATTGACAAGAATGGTCACCCGAGGATTATAGGGACATCATTATCCTCGGGTATGTCCAAGATGACAAAGTCTATAGGAAAAATAATTTTACCTATCCTAACTAGTACATTTTCGACAATTCCCCTTGGGTGTTTAATGGTTCGGTCGGCTAGTTCGATGGTCAACCTAGTGTGAGATAAAATTCCTATACCAAGGTTGGTGTAGGTAGAGAATGGCATAATGCTCACACTTGCTCCAAGGTCAACAAAAGCTTTATCAAAACAGATATTATGAATAAAACAAGGTAAAGTAAAGCTCCCTAAGTCTTTTTCTTTTTGAGGTAAGGAGTGATCATAAGCATCAAGAACACTTATTCCTTATCCTATAAAGAGTTATTGCGACTAAAATGACGTATTAATAGACCACATAATAGGATGTTTTATAGTGTTCTAATATGTGTATACCCGTCTATTATATTTTGAGACACATTTATGAGTCCTAAAAGATATTTTCTTTGGATGGAATTGTAATGCGTCGACTCTCATATTAGTACAAAGAAAAGGGTCCTAATACAAAGGTTCGTTGTCAGGACCAAATTTGGTGTTGTAAAATAGTATCATTTGTGGAAAAGTGTCCTAATAACTGACATTGTAAAATACGTCAGATCTTGTATCCTTTCAACAGTATCTAAAACAAATGTTCACAAAACAAATGACCGGACCTAAATTTAGTCACAAGTAAATAAACAGGGGAATATAAAATTCATAAGCATGAAAAGTTTTCATTCCCATGAGAAATTACATTTCATGTTTTAGTAGCACCAATGAGAAAAAGTTAATTTAATGTAATTTAACAAGCACAGGGAAGACAGAAACGGATTATAACAATTTGTCTGCTTGTGTATCAGCACATCATGTAAGATATTGCCTTTCATTAATTCTTTTAAGCCCGCCTTCAGATATCTTCAGCCGGAATTCTGGTTCCTTCTTGCATTTCTCAAAGAAGTTAGCCATTGTGACTGTTGCACTGTCAGGATGATATGGATCAATATGGAAACCAGACACACCATCTTCAATTATCTTTGTTGGATCGCCTGGCAGTTAGGAACTGTTGGAAGACCACAAGTCATGGCCTCATCCAAACTGTAGACAAGAAATAAAAAAGCTTTGTAAAACAGGCTTGTAATCACAAGAGAGACAAGAAAGCTACGAACCTTTCTTAAGAAGAAACACTGGATCATCAATGTCACAAAAAGAATGATAAAAGTACTTATATATTAGACCTGTACAAAGACGCCCCTTCCATCAGCAATATAATGATAAACTTCACCATTTTGAGCATGGTTTGTTTGAGCTGAAATCCATCTGACTTGGCCATCCAATTTGTATTTTTTGAAAAGATCATGCATTTTCTCAATTTCCAATATTTCTTCTCTATCACTTGATCTCTTCACATCGTTGTAACCCGCAACCACAACAAGGTTAGCCAGTTCCCTAAGCTTGCTATTTTTTGCATACCACTCAACCAAGCCAGAGATATTCTTCACGTGATCAAGTCTTGCCATTGAAAATATCATAGGTTTTGACTGATCACTCACATTTCCCCTGTTTAAGTTCAAGAAAATGCCAATTATGACACTTGGTTAGCTCCGGCTAAAGTTAGATCATATCATTTCGTTCTATTAATTATTCTGTAGAATTCTGGTGGAACTTTGGCGACTATGGGGTTCTTCAACTTCATCTAAGCTTATTGAGGGTCATTATTCATTTAAGCTTAGGCATATGACGTGCCTGAACATGAAAGAAAAAATGAAATGATGCCAAAGAATGACTTACACATTGGTCCTCATTTAGTTTAGGACAACAACAACTTCTCAACTGTAGTAGGCAGAGATGAAGTCTTTTTCTTTCTCTGTATACGAAAAGTACATCCGGTCTATTAGCCCCAGAGGAGACACATGTCGAACTTTGGATCAAAACAACATCAATACCCATGAACTAACCTATAGAGGCCTTGGGTGAGTAAATGATGAATGACTCTTGTATTGTTCCGCCGTTATTCTTCCTGAAAACTTAATTTATGAACACATAAGTTGATTTTTTTGTTGACATGTAGGAGAATCGAATGGTAACAGAGTAATGACATCAAAAATTATAATCATCACCATAGGACACTTATGTTCCTGCAATCTCTTGGTATGTGCTGGTCATGATAAAATCTGAATTGTTCATGGCTAGCAGGTCGACAGTAAATTGACAAGAAAAGTGATATTTCTTATCAGATTTCTTCCAATATAGATCAGAATCTGGTGATATCATATGAAGAATGCTAGGAAAAGAAAGTAGAAGCTCGTAGCCTTGCTTTACATAGCAGGAAGAAAACTAGAGACTAATGGTCTTAGTAGTCATGCATCATCCTCACGCACTACCTACAAAAAAACCCATATTTACACTAAAGTATAGATTTAATAAACCTTATTTTTATATAAGATATCACAAGTTTAACAAGGTTAACATACCAGAACAAAAGAGTAAGGGCCAGCAACAACTGCGACAAGAACATCTTCAATTGTGACAAACTATCCATATTAGATCACCCAACATTGAGCATTTACATCACACCAATTCAGTTTAATCTCATCAAGCACCTCATCTGGATCCAAACATGAAACACCTGATCCAAACATGAAACACCTGATCCATTATTTTGAAACAATCTGAAAGTTCAAAATGCCTAAAAGGTAAACTTCAAGTCCAACCTCAGGTGTCATAGTTGAACTATTGTATGTTATATCAATTCAAATAGATATGTACCAGTACGTAAAGGTTATAGACTTATAGTACATTAGCTATAAAGAGACCTTGTAGTGATGTATAGGGAACATTTATACCATGACACTCATTCTCACTCGACCTTTTCCTCTTGGACTATACTGTATCGTTGTGGGACTAAGCTGTTCATGATTAGAATTCCATGCGAGCTTATCTCTACGACAAGTGGAACGATTCGAACCCATTTATCGATAAATCTACATGTATGTTCGTTAAAGTCAATACAAAGAAGTAAAAAAAAATAGATATGATAATATTCTTTAACTGTTTTGGGTTGCACAAGAATACATATACCTTTAAATGGCTATAAACTTAGGTTCAGAATTACCAAAATACCACACAAATTCTACCATTTCTTGGAGTATGTCATATGTGTTATTTATCTAAAGCAACAGATTTATTTAGCATATAAACATAACACAAATTGACAAAAAATACATGTGTGTATGTGTACAATATTGTCAATGAATGTTGACATGTAGATATATAAGCATGGCTGATTCTTATTGTATATACCAAATTATAAAATGACACTTCAACAAATCGTCATTGACTAATCAGTAGGCAAGGTTTTATTGATTAGCTAAAGTAAAAATATGGTTTTGCGGTTTTACCTTTCACTTTGTAGACAAACCATATTGCTAGCTTCAATTTTTCAATTAATTTTTCACCTTCAATTTCACCAGCCTGCAAAACATGTATGACCTAAGAAAAATTATTAACCATTCATGAATAGGAAATTAAAACAAAGACCACAAACTTCCATTGTATACAAAGAACCAATCTAAATAAAGACACTGACATTACTTAGAATCATGATCACAGAATTTTATAATCATCAGGAGGTCATAAATTGCATAAACAATTATAACAAACTAGTAAAATCATCCTCACCATTGAGCGACCATGTAAGGATTAAAATCAGTGTGTTCTACTTGTTGTAGATAGAAACCAAATCAATGATCAAATAATGGGTTGTGGTTTGGCGGTTAATAGAGGCGGAAAATCGGTATTAGATTTACGGGGTTACAAGTTTGATTAGTGGATGGGAGAAGAAAAAGATTGAGGAAAAAAGATCAAATAACAGAGGAGGTGGATTTCGGGCAGGGGGAAATTTAGAGGGGAACCAGATAATTGGGAGGGATCTCGAATATTTTTTTAGTCTGAACCAAATTGATAGAATAAATTTTACAATGTAACCATGTGTTGTTTGTTACTCTATTTTTTTAAAAGATAAAAATAACTTTCAATAATAAATGAGGCATTATTTTAGTATATAATGATCTTAAATAAAGTAAAATTTTTGATCATAAATAACAGTTCTTAAATATTATCGTTATTGTACAATATTATCCATATATAAACATTTGTCCAAGTAAGGTTGGAGCCAACACTGTTGCGAAGAACACTGAGTTGGGGGATCAGCTTGAGGGAGTGGGCCGGCTTTAATGAAATGTGTAGACGGCTTGAGCCGACACTGTTCACACGCCGATCTGAGCTGGCGGCTTGAGGGACTTAAATATGAGGGTGTTTATTTGGCGGGTGGGTTTGATGTTTTTGATGCACGTACCGTGCCGTCCATTATCACTCTACCTTTTAATTAGTACTAAATGTCATTTTTTTAGTGTCTAATTTGTCACACCAAAAAAAGCGAATAACCTATGGTTACAAATGAAAACACACACACCCGACAGGCATACACTGGGTTATTAACTGAGGTGGGGTTAGATTATTGTGGTTGACTCTGTTTAGGGTTTGGGTGTTTCGACAATTAATAACGGTGTTTCATTGTTGCCTGATTCGTTGATGTATTTGTCGTGATGGTATGATATATTCGTCGTGATGGTTCTAAGCTTCAACTTCTGCAAATGTTGTTTTGGTGCGTAAAACGGAAGGACCTGGGATGTGAATTATATGTCCCATCCTATATTTTCACGTCATGATATTTCCCGATTGTTGTTTTGCAATGTGATAAGGAATCTACAGATATGTGCTTGCATTTTTTATACAAATATCACATGTGCGACATCGTTTTGGTAAATCCATTGTTGTTTTGGGTTGGCTATGATCATAAAGTGGTATGAGGTGTGTTTTATTTGCTTGTGTCAAGATGGAAGGGTGTTTTCGTGACGTCCTGATGAATCGTCGTCGCGCCTTCCAAATTTGTCAGCATCGTCGTCAAGATGGAAGGGTGTTTTCGTGTGTTTTATTTGCTTGTGTCAAGATGGAAGGGTATTTAGCCAATGGAGCTAGTAATCATATGACTGGAATAAGAGAACATTTTAAGGAATTAGATGGAGGTTATGTGGAAAAGTAGATTCGGGAGATGGTTCATCATTTAGAGATTAAAAGTGGAAAGGTTCAAATCATAATAGAATGTGATGATGAGAAACAAAGAATCATAATCAATGAATATATTACATTCAGACTGAAAAGCAATTTATTGAAGCCTTGGACAATCACTGAAATTGGTATGCAAATTGTAATGGAAGAGAAGAATTCGACTTTATGACATCTGGACAAACCAAATCTTCATGAAAATCACACGACAGAAAAATCGACTATATAAGGCGAATCTAAGGATAGGTACACCTGTTTGCTTACTAGCAAACTTGAAGGAAGATACATGGTTATGGCATGCAAGATTAGGACATCTCAACTTCGAGTCACTAAAATCAATGGCTCAAAGAGATTTAGTCCACGAAATACCTGCCATTAAACATTTACAACACAAATTTGTGATGTTTGTGGGGTAGGTAAACATAGGAGAGTGCCAATCCCTAAAGAAAGCAAAAGCTAGATTCACATCACCTTTAGATTTGGGTATATGGAGATTTATGTGGACCAATCACACCACCAACACCTTCCGGAAAGAAATACATATTCTTGTTAGTAGATGACTACTCAAGATATATGTGGGCATATTTCTTAAGTACGAAAGATCAAGCATTTGATACTTTCAAGGAATTTAAGAAATCTACTGAAAATGAATTAAGGACAACATTAAAAATGTTGAGAACGGATCGAGGAGGAGAATTCACATCAAACGAATTCACACAATATTGTAAGGAAAACGGCATAGCACGACAACTTACTGCACCCTACTCGCCACAACAAAATGGAGTAGTTGAAAGAAGGAATAGGACAATCATGTCCACAACTAGATGTATGATGAAAGCGACTAACATGCCACAAAATTTTTGGGCTGAAGCTGTTAGACACGCAATATACATCCTAAATAGTGTTCCTACGAAAGCACTAGAAGACATCACTCCATACGAAGCAATTAAACAAAGAAAGCCAAACTTAGAAAATCTAAGAATTTTCGGCTGCATAGCATATGCGAAGGTACCATCACAACATCTGACTAAGTTAGATGATAGAAGCATTAAAATGGTATACTTAGGAAACGAACAAGGATCGAAAGCTTATCGCTTATTTGATCCAACAACACAAAGGGTATGTGTTAGTAGAGATGTGAAGTTCAAGGAGAATGAAACATGGGATTGGAAGGACTATATAGGTGAGCACACCAATGACGAACCTGAATGGACAAACTTCAATATAGGAGACCCTGAAGTCACAAATGAACATCCTGATCAAGAAACTCAACCAAATGAAGACGATAATGAGTTTCCCGACAATAATGATGATGATGATTACGCATCACCAACTAGAGACTCTCCCTCACATTCTCAAACACCTCACACACCATCAACACGATCATCAGAAGTAAATTCCCAAGTCACACCTAACACCTCAACACAATCATACTATCAAAGTGACCATGATTCAATTCAAATCATAGATTCACCATCACACTTTGATCACACGCCATTAAGAGGTTTTAGAACACTAAAAGACATATACGAGAACACCGAGGAATTACTACTAGCTGAAGATGAACCCAAGAATTACAAGGAAGCATCAAGCGATCAAAAATGGATCGAAGCAATGAAAGCTGAGTTAGACTCCATCAATAGAAACAATACATGGGAGTTAACCACTCTACCCAGAGGACATAAAGCTATAGGCTTAAAATGGGTATTCAAGACCAAGAAAGATGCTAATGGAAATATAATCAAGCATAAAGCTAGATTAGTAGCAAAAGGCTACATACAACAGCATGGCATAGACTTTGAAGAAGTCTTCGCACCAGTAGCAAGAATGGAAACAATCAGACTACTACTCGCCATAGCTGCTACCAATAAATGGGAAGTACATCACCTTGACGTAAAATCTGCATTTCTACATGGAGATTTAAAAGAAGAAGTATACGTCACACAACCCGAAGGTTTCATAAAGAGACAAGACAATGGAAAAGTCTATAGGCTTATAAAAGCCCTATACGGACTAAGACAAGCACCTCGTGCATGGAATATAAAATTAGACAACACCTTGAAGTCTCTAGATTTCAAGAAATGTGCACTAGAGCAAGCTATCTACACCAAAACATCAAAAGACTCAACATTACTAATAGGAGTCTATGTAGATGACTTAATCATTACTGGCACACCAAAGAAGGAAATCGACAAATTCAAAGCTCAAATGGAAGAAAAATTCGAAATGAGTGATCTAGGATTGTTAGCCTACTATCTAGGAATAGAAGTCACACAAACTAACGGTGACATCTCCATAAAACAATCCGCCTACGCAAGCAAAATCCTAAAGGAAGCTGGAATGTTAGACTGCAACGAGACATTGATACCAATGGACCCAGGAACAAGACTAACGAAGATCAATGAAGGAACAATGGTCAACTCAACCGAATATCGAAGCTTAATTGGATGCTTAAGATATCTGCTTCATACAAGACCCGACTTAAGTTATTCCGTAGGATTACTTAGTCGTTTTATGCAAGAACCAAGAGAACAACATATGAAGGCCATAAGACAAGTACTACGCTATGTAAAAGGAACAAAGGATTATGGAATCACCTACAAGCATAACGGAGGAAACAAGATACATGGATTCAGCGACAGTAGCTACGGAGTTAACACTCAAGAAGGAAA
Organism: Tanacetum coccineum; assembly: GCA_026074375.1. Classification (NCBI taxonomy): domain Eukaryota; kingdom Viridiplantae; phylum Streptophyta; class Magnoliopsida; order Asterales; family Asteraceae; genus Tanacetum; species Tanacetum coccineum. Next base: position 15,820 of record BQNB010048511.1, read on the forward strand.
AGGAACTACCGGCATAATATTCTACTATGGAGAATCACCAATTAGCTGGAATACACAAAAACAAGCCACAGTAGCACTATCATCATGCGAATCAGAATTCATCGCAGCAACTGCAGCAGCGACACAAGCATTATGGCTGAAGAGACTACTAAGCAAGCTCACACATTCACAAGAAGAAAAGATTACAATACAGGTCGACAACAAGTCTGCTATAGCACTAATGAAGAACCCCGTATTTCATGGAAGAAGCAAACACATTGACACGAAGTACCACTTCATTAGAGAATGCGTTGAAAGAGAAGACATACAAGTCGAATTCGTGAGCGGAGAATACCAAAAAGCGGGAATACTTACAAAAGCACTGCCGAAGATCAGATTTCTGACTATGAGACAACTCATCGGACTGAAAGAGCTACCTAGCAGCGTTTGTGATTAGAGGGGAGAATATTGGACCAAAACCCATCAAACCGGTAATCCCAAACCCGCTAGATAACCCGCAGACAAAAGGCAGTTACATGGCAGTTAAATAACTGTCATTTGACAGTTATTCTTAAGGGACACATCGGTTCACCAACCGACACAACTTTTAGATTGTACCCTTTCATTTCATATAAATAGAACAGAAAATTGTAAAGACAAAGATGATGACAGATTTTGATTCTTAATAGAAAAACAACTATTTGGTATATTTTGATTGCAAAACTAAGATTCGATCCAAAACCTGGTGCGTCGAATCAAGCAACTGTTGCTTTGTCGTGTGTATTTGGGGAAAGAGGAGGTGATGGCCGCATTCCTGGCTATAAGCTAACCCGAGGTGGGGCTGGTTAGCTAATTGAAATAGGAAAATAAAGCATTGGAAGAGTTACATGAGTTGCATCAGAGGATAGATTGTGGGGAGTTATCCTCTGATTTTAGGTGTGAAAATGGGCTTCTGATTTTTCATGATCGGTATTACCTTGGGGCTGAGTCAAATTAAAAACACCATTGCTACATGAATTTCATAATACTTCGAGTGCAGATCATGGTGGGTTTAAGAAAATGTTGGTGGGGTTGTCGGCCTTGTTCTACTAGAAGGGTATGTGGAAGTCAGTTGAAGATTTTATCAAGCATTATTTAATTTGTCAACAAACTAAATACTCGACAAAAGCAGTAGGTGGACTTTTACAAACTTTGCCAACGCCATCCGCGGTATAGGAGGATGTGTCCATGGATTTCATTACAGGACTTCCGTCTTCTAAGGGCCTAATGGTCATCCTTGTGGTAGTAGATCATTTTTCTAAGTATGCGCATTTTGGAGCATTGTCAACTAATTTTAATGCTCATATGGTGGTTGAGTTGTTCATGGATATTGTTGTTAAGCATCATGGAATCCCTAAAACGATTGTGTCGAATCGTGATCCTATCTTTGTTAGCAAGTTCTAGAAGCAATTGTTTCAATTTAGTGGTACTCAACTCAACCACAGCATGGCGTACCATCCTCAAACGAATGGACAAACAAAGGTAGTCAATTGAGGGCTTGAACAATATTTGTGAGCGATGGTTGTGGATAGACCACATCAGTGGGCACGTTTCTTGTCATGGGCGGAATATTGCTATAATACCAGTTACCATAGTAATATTAAAATGTCCCTTTACCAAGCATTGTATGGTAAGCTACCGCCATTAGTTATTCCATATCCATGAGGATCCTCAAAAGTGGCGGTTGTGGACGAAGCATTGGGGGAACGAGATGAACTTCTTCTCCAACTTAAGCAGAATTTGTTGGCCGTTAAAAACTGCATGGAAATGAAGGCTAACCGCCACCGTTAGGAGGTAGAGTTTAATCCAGGTGATAAGGTGCTTGTCAAGTTACAACCATATAGACAGCTTACTTTAGCTAAGCGCCTATCTAATAAGTTGTCTAAAATGTATTACGGACCCTATGAAATCCTTGAGCGCGTTGGAAAAGTAGCATATCGTCTCACGCTTCTGAAAACATGTAAAATTCATCCGGTATTTCATGTTTCAATTCTTAATGCTTTTTTAGGAAATGGCATTGAAGAAGTGTCAGATCAACCAGAAGAGTTATACGAGGGTCATCCTATTGAACAAACCCTTTTGGTTTGTGATGCACGTACTGTGTTGCGTAATGAAATTCCAACACAACAAATATTGGTGCAATGGGTAGACGGGTCTCCAGAAGAAGCTACTTGGGAATGGTTATCTGAATTTCAGGCAGCCTACCCTACTTATAACCTTGAGGACAAGGTGAATTTCAAAGAAGGAGGGAATGTTACGATGGCAGGCCATGGGTTGGGGCGTGGTAAGCGGGCCAGAAAGCCACCGGTTGGCACAAGGAATATATGATGGGTTAGGAGTCCATCATGCTTATCTTTTATTTAGGATATATGTTTAGGAAAGTATTGTTTAATTGGTACATTTGTTATGGTATGTTTTGTCATCCAAGTTAACCAACGAGTATTTAAACTCGACGTTATCAATGAATAAATTAGGTTTTGTCAAATAATTTGTCTTCTTCTTCTCTACATTCTTAAGGAGTGCGCACCCACTATAAGTGGTGCTAACGTTGGTACGAGTAGATCGTATCAAAACGCTTGGACAAATTTCAGGTTTTAGTAATTTTTATTGATTTTTTCAGACCTATGGATATTTCTTCTGCAGTAACGAGAAGGATCCCATTACTATCCAAATTGAAGCAAACCTAGATAGTCGATCTCCTATTGGTACCAAGCGTAAGGCCACTGGAAAATTTTCAGGTTTTAGTAATTTTTATTGATTTTGTCAGACCTGTGGATATTTCTTCTGCGATAACGAGAAGGATCCCATTACTATCCAAATTGAAGCAAACCTCGATAGTCGATCTCTCATTGGTACCAAGCGTAAGGCCACTAAAGAGGTTTCCAAGTCTCATGTTGTCGTTAACTTTAACCCCCTCACCTTTATACATTAAGATTTGTAATGATGTTACATTGACATGTGAATCAAATATTCTTTTCTTGCTTGTGGGTATGCCAATGTTTTTAGGGATAATGACTCTCATGTGACCTCTTTCATAGTTAATTTTGACTAAAGTTCGTAACGAGCGAGGAGTGACATCATGTAGCACCACATCTTTCTTCGTATTATCATCCTTTTCGCTTAACCTAGCAACCAAGATTGTTGCACCCAATGCAACCGCTTCATCGCCATTTAAACTCCTGTAAAGTCTCTTTCCATCAAAAAACTCCTCCAGCATTCGTTGTAATTTTGGAATTCTACTCGATCCCCCATTCTCATCCACCTTCTTTTTTGTGGTACTAGTTATAAGCCCCGTGCACTCACGGGGTTTAAAATAAAGTTTTAATTATGTATTAATGTCAATTAAAAACAAACAATATTAACCGGCATTACTTGTTGGTCTAAATATAGATCTTTTAGATATGTGTTTTTAGGACAATATTCAATGTTTAATTCTTTACTCCATTTTGTTTATGTTTAATTCTTTACTTCATTTTTAGGACGATATATGTTCAATTCAAATCAAATAAATTGGATTTCTTACATTATGTAGTCCATATTAGTTCCTTTATCATTAAAGACCGCAATTAGATTTTTAAAAAATATTTACATTTCTGGTCTTTTTTCCTGAATTAAACCAAATAGATTAACAATATTGTTTTATGAAATAAAGCAAAGCGACATTAAGTAGTTTATAGCTTAAAACCCGTGTAATACACAGGCAATATGAAAAGTTCTAAAAAATATATACTATGAAATTTCTCTTTATCATAACTAAGTTTTTGCTGATGTGTGTTTCCATCTCTCAAAGTCGATGGAATCTTAATCTTGTGATCCTTTAAATTAGCATGTTATTTAGTAAATAAATAGCCCTTGTTTATCATCAATAGGTCATTGAGATGTAGTTATTTAGTCACGACAATCTCGTTTCTTTGTATTGTGAGTGAAATATATAATGTGATTATGTGAATGATATTGAGGGAATATAACACAATACTTGGCTGATTATAGTGTATGAAATGTTTAAAGGAAAACTGATTATAAAAGGAAGGGGATCAATTCACCAACAATTTACTTTGCTGCTATTATGGTGGACATAATACTGAGTTATAAGTTCACAAAAAAGTACCATAAGTTTGGTAAAATGCTAAAACTAAAATACTAAATTTAACTCCAAGTAGTTCGCACAAAACCAAATATAATTCAGATTTGAGATTTGAGTTGCCTTTATGAACAAAGAGTTGAAGCAAGAACAAATTATGTATCAGAACATACACCAATCATTCAACATGTGAACCTCCCATGTCGAATAAATGTTAGCCTGCAAAATATCAAGTACCATGCAGGAAGTTGCTATATCAGCTAATGTAACACAGCCAAATGGTTACTCAAAAAATATGACATTAGGTTTAAACTTTATTGAGAAAGCTTGAAAGCTTATGCACCTTGAATTAAACATATATCACGCGAACGATCATTTTGATTCATCCAGTAAGCCTTTCAATCTGCAACCATAACCTGGAAGTAATGTGAATAACAAAGATAACAAAAGAAACATATATTTTCACTAAATGATCCACAATACATATCATTCATTTGTCAACACCCTTTCCTCTTAAACAGAACCATTATGTAAATAAAACTTCTATCAAAGACACAACTAATATACAAATAGTCACATCTAATACGTGAATGTGTAAGAGATAAAAAAATAGCTCAAAATGTTTGCAAGGAGTCAATGACAACTTAACCAAGTTCTCGTCATGGAAATCACACAAGTATTTACCAAGTTCTCGTCATGGAAACCACACAAGTATTCTTTCATGGATGTCTTTCTTATGTCTACAACACAAACCTCAACACATGTTCTTTTCCAAGTTTTTTAACTCCAATATTATATACAAAAGATTATGAGTAAGCTTCATCTACAGAGATGTTTGGATGTAGAATTTGGTATGCTGACATTGTTACCTATTTCTCCATATCTAACTATTTTGACATTAGATATCGCAAAGAGGTAATTATAATCATTTTCATCCAAACACTTGCGATATCTAATGGTAACTTAAAACAACAATAATCAATTTAATTTCATATCCAAACAACCTCTAAGCTCAATGCAACAAGTATTAGATGAGCGAGCATACTCTCATCACGGTGTACTACTCTAGAGAGTATGTAGGAATCATTGCGTCATTACGACATTATGTATGATCTCTGAAACTACTACTCATCATGCTTTAACTGAGTGAACATTTTGAGCATTGGAGATGAATCTAATCTAGAACGTGCGTAGTAATTATGAGTAGAGTACATTTAGTTAGACATCACTAATATGGCACACTTCAGCTGATAGTTTTCTCAATGTGACTCTATAATCAACAATTACTCTCCAGGTTATCGAGAGATATGCACGACTACAAATGTTGGTTACATATATATGGATTAAAACTTAAATATTTGTATATTTGCACAAAAAATGCTTAAATATAATTGTATATTATGTTAATACAAATAATGTCTAAAAACGTTATTTATACTTTTCGACATCTCTACGTTTTGAAGATGACAAAATGTAAAAACGTTTACGATAAAAATATACGTTTACATGTTATTAATCATAAACTTTCATTTCTACGCAAATCACTTAAGGTATGTACAAACAAATCATTAAACATGATTAGCGATCAAGAAAATATTTTTTCTTAACCATTACATTTTTACAAAAGTATATTTACAAAAGTAAAAATATACAAAATATTTTTATTAATAAAAGAAATATTTTATTTAAATATAAAAATTCAAATCTGGTTTTCCTCCCAAAATAAAAGCTTCTACACCAGATTTAACATTCCTCACTAAAAGACAAAAATGAGAGCGTTAGTCTAGTGGCAGCCCCCTGATAGGCTAGGCGGCCCCTAGATATATCTGGGACCGCCACCAGGAGACGTTGGGATTTCCTGGCTATAAATACTGTACTATTCTCAGCATAAAAACACACGTCTTTGCACGAATTTTTCAGTTATATTTCTCTCTCTAAAAACCTTATTTCTCTCACTAAATCTCTTGATCACTAACATTGTCTAATCTTGTTTTAAGTGATCCAATCTTATCTTCTTCATTCTTTCAGCAAGTGCAAGAGAAGAACACTCGTATTCACCAAGAAACGGAGTGTTATATATTAGTGGTTTTTCCTCTCTTCTTCTAAGATCCAAATCTCTATTTTGATTATCTTGTGTGATTATGTAAATCGGATAGTGTATAAATCCGATAGTGTAGATCTTGTGATTGGGTAGTGTTTGTGAAGTGGTAGATTGGTTCTAGCTAAAATTAAGACTCGTCATTTAGCTTAGTGTCGAAACATAACATAAGCGACGTGTAAACGGTTTTCTCCGCCTAAAGGGAGCTTGTTGACATAGTGAAATCTCGAGTCGGATACTCAGGGAGTGGAGTGTCACACTCCGTAAATTCCTGGTTAGTATTCTGACCATTCCGGTCATTTACTTTTAAATTTTATATGTTACATTAAATCTGACAGTTTACTAGAAAGTTAAACTGCGTAAAAACTAAAAAAAAACGTCATCGGACGCGTTCCGGCATCGGTTATTAATTAATTTAGGCTTAATATGAGATATTTTAGCTTTTTTGAGTATTTCATGATTTTTAATCACTCCCGATATAAATTTTAGGGTTTTATCTCTTAAATTGCGTTTTTCGCGTTTTTGACCAAACGAAACCCCGGAAACTCGAAATCTTTTCGTGTAAACTCAAGTTATCGATAATCTTATGCCCTAAGCCCAAAAATTTCATTCACCCCTCCTCCTATACCCAAAACCCACGAAATATATATGTATGCATGCTCAAAATTAATTCAACAAGCATCTTTCTTGAAATCCCATGCATGTGCTCATGCTTACACAAGATAGTGACACATGAAAGTGTCACTTTCATGCACAAAACCATAACACCAACATTCCCATGTGAACACTTACAATTTGACTAACCATTTGACCTTGTTTGAAATTTATACACATGAACCAAGTAAGCAAGTCATGAACCAACTCAAAGTTTTGACCCATATGGTCCTTGTGGTGTATGTCCGGCCGAACCACAAGCCACACACACCTTTGGTGTGTGTTGGTCACTTACTCATACAAACATGTGTCCCAAAACCCTAATTGTCCTCCTATATAAACCTCACTATAACACACATAGGGTTTTCATACCATTTCATATGCCACAAAAATTTCTCTTCCTATTTCCTTGCTCTAGCTCACGGCACACATACATATACATATACTTTCCATAACTTTTGATTTCTATCTAGATCCAATCATTCTAAGTTCATTTCTAAGAGTTTCTAAGGTAAATCCAAGTATTGGTTGGTTGTTTTTCAAGGGATTTCAAGATTTATAAAATTAGGGTTTGCAAGATTATTTGGGGTTTTTGTAGATCTATAGTTCTTGGGTATAGATCTTGTGTTTTCACTACTTGTTCTTCTTGATTTGTAAGTTCTTCTTGATCTTTGCTTGGTTTTATCTATTATCTTTATAGATCTATGTTTGTTCATAAAGATCCAAGTGTTTATGGTAATTTTATAAAAGAAAGTCCAAGTTATTTTTGTTCATCTTAAAAATATATTGGAAGTCTTATGATAAAAACTTTTATGTTGATGTTATTATTATGCTCTTGGTAAGATGAGAGTGGGATGAGTGTTGCAACAATTGATGGGATTAGGTTAGTTTAGGATGTGGTTTTGTGGTGGATTAGTTGTGAACGGAGATTAGGCTAGACTAGGCACTATTGTGAAGTTGGGTGGATTTTGGTTGCGTTTTTAGCAAAAAGTGATTACTGTCCTGAAATGGTTTTGAGGTTTTGAGTGACCTAAAAATGTTTTC
>BQNB010048511.1:23787-42532 GCA_026074375.1 Tanacetum coccineum
CGGTTTCGACCGGTCCACAACGTTCCCTTTCAAACGACTTTTATTAGCTAGCCGAACCGGTAGTGACTTTGGTTCTCGGATGAACCGGTTGGTCCGATCCGATTTTCAAAACCATTTTAGGGCGTTTTAAAATTAATATTAATTAGTGTATTTAATTAGTTTATACTTGTACCAAATATTTTATCATGTGTATTGCTTTAATTTAATGTTTAAAAGACATTTAATGAATAAAAAATCTATGCATTTAAGGATTGTACCAAAAGCTTTATACTTTGTATTGCATAAAATTAAGTTTTATGCATTTAAACATTGTACTATAAGCTTTGTGAAATTGTATTACTTAAAAACATCAATGAAGAGAGAGGATGCAATCTTTTTTATATGTAGTATAGATCGGATAAAACTACTTATAATCGTTAATGGCACATCAATATATTTCCAATTGATATTCAAAAGATTTGTCTTTTTATTTATAATGAGTCGCGTAGGTGAAGAGAAAAGTTTGAATCACACAAATTTTACAAAATGAAATTCACAAAATGAGATGTCATGTTAATATGTCTTCATCCTAATCCTTCTCCGATACGTAATAACGTTCGATCCCTGTGATTGTATCGATGAATTGTATCCTTTAATTGGTTTTATGATTGGTTCGTTGTATTCACCTCTCATTGATCGATTGTGGATTCATATTTTTCTGATCTCCTTGGATTTATCATTATCATGTGTGACGAGTTTCATTAGGGTTTGATTTTTATTTTTTATTTTTTTAGGGTTTTGTCGTCTGCTGTTTCTTTTTAAGGTTTGGTTGTTCCTCTTTTTGTCACCATGCCTGCTCAACGTTCTAATGAAGACCAAGCTGTTCGTATTTCTAAATCTATTTTTGTAACCAATTTTCCTGATAATCTTGGGTCGAAGGAATTGTGGAAGGTTTGCGAGGGGTATGGGAAGGTGATAGACGTTTTTATTCCTAATCGTAGATCCAAAGCAGGTAAACGTTTTGCTTTTGTCAGGTTTATTCGTGTTAACGATTTAGATCGTTTGGTTGGCAATCTTTGTACGATTTGGATTGGTCGTTTCCATCTCCATGCCAATGTTGCCCGTTTTGAACGTGCAAACAAACCTGTAAAACCATCGGGGCCTTCTCAATCCAATGCGCATGGTACATTTGGGTCATTTGTTTCTGCTGCTAGAGACTTTCCACCATTGATTGCCTCTGTTGCTCCTGTATCTTCCTCACCGGCGTTGGTTTTGGATGATTCCTGTGTTGTTGAACGTGACCTCTCATGTCATGTCATGGGGCGTGTGAAAGATATTAACTCCATTCCTAACCTACGGATTCTATTAGCTAAGGAAGGTTTTGAGCATGTGAAGCTGTCATATTTAGGTGGGTTATGGGTGTTGATAGAATTGGATAACGAGGGTTCTAAGCAAAAGTTTTTGGATCATGTAGGCGTTAACTCTTGGTTCTGTACGCTTCTTAATGCCTATAATGATTTTGTTAGTGATGAACGTGTTGTTTGGGTGGACATTGAAGGTATCCCACTTCATGTTTGGTCTCGAGAAACGTTTGCCAAGATTGGTAACAAATGGGGCGAGGCTTTGGATATCGAGGATAATTTTGGCTCCTCTTTTGCTCGTAAGCGGTTGTGCATCTTAACAAAACAACCAGAATCTATATTGGAGAAATTCAAGGTGATTTTTAAAGGCAAGGTGTTTGTGGCTCGGGCGAAGGAACTTTTTACTTGGAATCCGAGTTTTCTTGAACCTAAGGAGTCTGTTTATACCTCGGATGACGAATCAAAGCATGGCGCTAAAATTCTTAATGATGGGGCGCAGAATAGTGATGTCGAGTCAGATGATGAATGTAATGTGGATGGTGTTTCCGAGACAATTTTCAGTGATAATGTGGATGAATGTAATGTTGATGGTCATGGTAAGGAGACGGACAAACATCAATCAGAGGATCCGTTTGGTTTTTATGATTTATTGAATAAACTTCCCGCTAAAGGCGTTCGTGATGCGAGTACCTCTTTATCGCATCCTCCTGGTTTTACCCCTAAAACTTCTGTGACGCACGCTAATGTTGGTGAGATTTGTGAAGATGGTCCTACTAATGGAGAAGACATGGTGAATATGCCTAGGGTGGATGCTAAGGTTATGGACCATTCACAGGAGGTCCATGATTCCTCTAATGGAGAATCAGTTTCTTCCTTTTCACATAAAGTTCATAACGGTGGCTCTATTCTTGACATTTTGGATGACATGGTTCGGGTTGGACATTCTATGGGTTATAATTTGGATGGGTGTTTGAAAGATATGGAACGCATTATTGGCTCACAAGGAGATGAAGATGTTTTTAAATGAATATTCTTTCTCTCAATATTCAAGGTCTTGGGCACAAGACGAAAAAGGAGTGGGTTAAGGAGTTAAATTGTAAGCATAGGATCAATTTTTTAGCGTTGCAAGAGACAAAGATGGATTGTATTTCTCATATGGACGTAAAGTCCCTATGGGGAAATTCAAACTTTGATTTTGTTGCCAGTGACTCATTAGGGAATTCTGGTGGTATTCTTTGTATTTGGGAGGCTTCTATCTTCAAGAAAGATGGCGCTACTATTTCTGATAATTTTATAGCTATTTACGGCACATGGTTACCTCGTAATGTCAAGATTCTTTTGGTGGCGGTTTACGCTCCTCAACAGCCTGGGAGCAAAAGGGCTCTTTGGGATTTTTTATCTAATCTTGTACGGAGATGGAACGGCGAAGCTATTATAATGGGTGACTTTAATGACGTTCGGACTATGGATGAAAGACTTGGTTCGTCTTTCAATGTTTCTAGTGCACGGTGTTTTGATCGGTTTATTGTGTCTTCTGGTCTTGTGGATGTCAAGTTGGAAGGGTACTCGTTTACTTGGTCGCATCCCTCAGCCTCCAAAATGAGTAAATTAGATCGCTTTCTTGTTACGGAAGGTATTATCTCGCTTTATCCGTCTATTTCAGCTTTGTGTCTTGACCGTCACTTGTCCGATCATCGTCCTATTCTTTTGAGGGAAGTTTTGTCTGATTTTGGTCCGACTCCGTTTCGGTTCTATCAATCTTGGTTAAGGATGGAGGGTTTTGATTCGATGGTGGAGCATGCGTGGTTGTCTTTTTCGCATTCTGATTCCAATGCTATGGTTAGGTTCAAGAAGAAATTGCAAGACCTTAAGTCTATTATTCGTTTATGGGTTAAAGATAAAAAGTTTCATCTTCATAACGCAAAGAATTCCCTACAGAATGATTTGATCTCTATTGATAAAGACTTGGAAAGGGGAAACGTTTCTGATGACATCCTTCTCAATCGGATGGATCTAAACCGACGGCTGCAAGATATTAAACTTTTGGAGGTTAAGGATCTGGTTCAAAAATCTAAAATCAAATGGGCTATCGAAGGAGATGAGAATTCTAAATTCTTTCATGGTATTATTAATAAGAAAAGGTCTCAGTTGTCGATTCGTGGTGTTTTCGTTGAGGGCACTTGGTGTACTGATCCGAGTATTGTGAAGGAGGCATTTAAGAATCACTTTGAAGTTCGATTTCAGCAACCGTGTCATGATCGTCTCAAACTTAATGCTCCTTTTCATAATCGGTTATCTTCGGATCAGGTGGATGAGCTGGATAGGGCAGTATCGAGGGACGAAATTCGTAGGGCTGTTTGGAACTGTGGCGAGAATAAGTCTCCTGGCCCCGATGGTTATACGTTTGAATTTTTTAGAAAGTATTGGAGTCTTGTCGGAGCGGATTTTTGCGATGCGGTCGACTATTTTTTTAAGTCTGGTACGTTTCCAAGGGGGTGTAACTCGTCTTTCATCGCCTTAATTCCTAAAGTTAATGATGCTAAGTTCGTTAATGATTTTCGGCCTATCAGTTTGATTGGATGCGTTTATAAGGTGATCACGAAAGTCTTAGCTAATCGTTTGGCTACTGTTATATCCGATTTAGTTTCCGAGACTCAATCGGCCTTTGTTGCTAATAGACAAATATTGGACGGTCCTTTTATCTTAAATGAGATGTTAAACTGGTGTAAGAGAAAAAAGAAGCAAGCTATGTTTTTTAAGGTTGATTTTGCTAAGGCGTATGATTCGGTTCGGTGGGATTATCTCTTGGATATTCTTCATGCGTTTGGGTTTGGGCCGAATTGGTGTAGGTGGATCCGTGGTACTTTTACTTCCTCCATGGCTTCCATATTGGTTAATGGTAGCCCAACGTCCGAGTTCCCTTTTTGTTGTGGGTTGAAACAAGGTGATCCGTTGGCCCCTTATCTTTTCATTCTTATTATGGAGTCGTTACATATCTCTTTCTCCCGTGTTGTTGATGATGGGCTGTTTAAAGGTTTTCAATTGCATGGCTCGGTTAATATTTCTCATCTTTTTTATGCTGACGATGCCATGTTCATTGGAGAGTGGTCCGAACAGAACTTACATAATATTGTTAAAGTTCTTAATTGCTTCCATCTTGCGTCGGGTCTTAAGATCAACATTGCTAAGAGCCAAGTCTTGGGTGTCGGGGTTTCTCAGAATGTTGTTGTGCAGGCGGCGAATAGGATCGGGTGTGCTGTTTTGAACACTCCTTTTCGTTATCTTGGTGTGACGGTTGGGGAGTGTATGTCTCGGAAGTCGGCTTGGGTTGGCTTGGTGAACAAACTCCAAGCCCGGTTATCTAAATGGAAGGTTAAAACCCTTTCCATAGGCGGCAGATTGACCCTTCTTAAATCCGTTCTTGGGGCCTCTCCAATTTATTATATGTCAATCTTTAAGGTTCCAAAAGGCGTGTTGAAGACTATGGAATCTATCCGTAGTAAGTTCTTCAACGGTGTTGATTCTTCGGATAGAAAGATTTCGTGGGTAGCTTGGGACAATGTCTTAGCGTCCAAACTGAACGGTGGTCTTGGTGTCTCAAGTTTCTTCGCGTTGAATCGTGCTCTTTTGTTGAAGTGGGTGTGGCGCTTCATTTCTGGCGATGGCTCTTTATGGTGTAAAGTTATTCAAGCGATTTATGGCTCAAAGTTTGATCTTCATGTGACCGATCAACCCTCGATTTGGTGCTCTATTTTACGTGAAGTAAAATCTTTGAAAGATTCTGGTTTTGATTTTTCTTCGCATTGTAAGAAGCGGATTGGGGACGGGTCTTGTACTAGTTTTTGGTATGATATATGGTTAGCTGATGCCCCTCTTTGTGTTCAGTTTCCCCGTTTGTTTGCTCTCGAATTGGATAAGGAGATTGTGGTGGCTAATAAAATGGGAGCTTCTTCGGTCTCAGCTTCTTTTCGCCGGGACGTGCGTGATGGAGCTGAGCGGCAGCAGTGGGATGACCTTTCTTCAATTATGAACTCGGTTGTCCTCTCGTCTTCCAAAGATAGGTGGACTTGTGATTTGTCGGGAGATGGAGAGTTCAAGGTTAAAGTCATCAGAAACTTTATTGATGACTTGTTTCTCCCTTCGTCGGATGTTGCAACGAGATGGGTAAAATTCATTCCCATTAAAGTTAATGTTTTTTCTTGGCGTGCTCGTCGTGATAGGTTACCTACTAGAGTCAATCTTAGCCGTAGAGGTGTTTTGTTGGATTCCCATCTGTGTCCTCTTTGTAATGCTGCTATGGAGGATGTTCAGCATGTTTTCTTTCGATGTGACGTGGCTCGGGTTGTTCTTCGTAAAATTTGTCGTTGGTGGGATTTGGATTGGCAGGAGATTTGTTCTTTCTCGGATTGGGATGCTTGGTTCTTATCCTTTCGACTTTCTTCCCGTCTCAAGTCTATTTTAGAAGGTGTTTTTTATGTTGCTTGGTGGCGGATTTGGAGGCTTCGAAATCAGTTGGTCTTTGACGCTTCGCCTCCTAATCGTTCGACGATTTTTGATGACATTGTTTCTTGGTCCTTTTTATGGTGTTCTAGTAGATGTAATAGGGTTTTTTCTTGGGAGTATTGGTTAAAAAACCCCTATCTTATTTCTTTGTAATGTCTTTCTAGCTCCTTGCTAGTTTTTTTTAATAAAGTTGCCGTTCAAAAAAAAAATAAGCCATGTTTTTTTTAATCTTAAATCTTGTCTTTTTAATCTAATGAAATGGATGGTCTAGATTTGTCCCTTAATATGTAAAAAGAAACTAGTATGCAAAATAACCCACCTCAATAAATACTTTTGGCACCTCAATAAGTTTCATGTAAGCATTTAAAAATATTTTGTTCATGTTTAAAAGATCGAACATATGTGGTTGATAGATTTTTTTTGACTAATAGACATTTTTACATAAATATCTTTCTTACTTTCGTAATTACATCGACGTCCTTCCCAAACTTTTGTAATTACATCAATATCATTCTCACACTTTTAAGAAGGATGTGTATGTCCAAAAATCAATTAAACTATAATTATATGATTTTATATTATCAAACTATCATTTATCTCTTATGTTGATCATGATCACATTGTTCATATATATTTTTTAGACTTGAGCGACGAAAGAACGTGATGATGTAATTATAAAAGTTTAGATATAAATATGAAAGAACATATTGCTTATATATATTATTTGTTCATATGTACTTTTGGCTTTGAGTGATGAGAGAATATGTTGATTTTTTTTATAGATATGAGAATTTAAAAGTTCCGGAAGGATATTGATGTAATTTCAAATGTGTAAGAAGTATATTGATGTAATTACAAAAGTTTGGGAAGGATATTGATGTAATTACAAAAGTTTATGAAGGATGATGACGTAATTACAAAATTGAAAAGGATATTGATGTAATATTTAACTTTCGTAAGGATATAGATGTAATTGCCCCTTTTTAAATTTCTTGTTTACAAGATACTAGCAGGGTACACGCGCGTTGCAGCGGCGGGTATCTTGTGATTAAAGCTCAAACGCAAACAAGATAACAATGAGGAACAAATTAATCGAAAATAAACAAAAAGAAAACTATCCGAGTTCGGCCAGATTCACTCGTTTTTTCCGGTTTCGACCGGTCCACAACGTTCCCTTTCAAACGACTTTTATTAGCTAGCCGAACCGGTAGTGACTTTGGTTCTCGGATGAACCGGTTGGTCCGATCCGATTTTCAAAACCATTTTAGGGCGTTTTAAAATTAATATTAATTAGTGTATTTAATTAGTTTATACTTGTACCAAATATTTTATCATGTGTATTGCTTTAATTTAATGTTTAAAAGACATTTAATGAATAAAAAATCTATGCATTTAAGGATTGTACCAAAAGCTTTATACTTTGTATTGCATAGAATTAAGTTTTATGCATTTAAACATTGTACTATAAGCTTTGTGAATTGTATTACTTAAAAATATTAATGAAGAGAGAGGATGCAATCTTTTTTATATTAGATCGGATAAAACTACTTGTAATCGTTAATGGCACATCAATATATTTCCAATTGATATTCAAAAGATTTGTCTTTTTATTTATAATGAGTCACGTAGGTGAAAAGAAATGTTAGAATCACATAAATTTTACAAAATGAAATTCACAAAATGAGATGCCATGTTAATATGTGGTTATCTTTTTTTTATTTTTAAATCATCTCATACTTTAACCTAATAGACAACTCATTATGTAAGTTTTAATTTTTAAAATTTGTATGATTCTAACATATCTCATTTATGAAAGCTTTCAGTTATGTGGAAAAGAGAAAGTGCATGAGAGTAAAATTGTCAATTCACCTCTCATTGATCGATGTGGAATCATATTTTTCTGATCTCCTTGGATTTATCATATCATGTGTGACGAGTTATCATTAGGGTTTGATTTTAATTTTTTTATTTTTTATTAGGTTTTATCGTCCTGCTGTTACTTTTTACGGTTTGGTTTCCCTCATTTTGTCACAGCCTGCTCAATGTTTCTAATGAAGACCAAGCTGTTCGTAAATTTCTAAATCTATTATTGTCACCAATTTCCTGATAAATCTTGGTCGAAGGAATTGTGGAAGGTTTTGCGAGGGTTATGGGAAGGTCGAAGACTTTTATTCTAATCATAGTATCCAAAGCATTAAACGTTTTGCTTGTCAGGTTTATTCGTGTTAACGATTTAGATCTTTTTGTTGGCATCTTTGTACGATTTGGTATTGGTCGTTTCCATCTCCATGGCCAATGTTGCCCGGTTTTGAACGTGCAAACAAACCTGTAAAAACCATCGGTTGCCTTCTCAATCCAATGTGCATAGGTACATTTTGGGTCAATTGTTTCTAGCTAGCTAAGACTTTCCACCATATGATATGCGCTCTGTATCGCCTGTAATCGTACCTCACGCGTGCTATGGGTTTTGATGATTCCTGTGTTGTTGAACGTGACCTCTCAAGTCATGTGAATGGGGCGTGTGAAAGATAATTAACTCCATTCCCTAACCTACGGATTTCTATATGCAAGGAAGGAATTTGAGTCATGTTGAACTGTCGTATTAGGTGGGGATATTGAGTGTTGATATAATTGGATAACGATGGGTTCATAAGCAAAAGTTTGTGGCTCATGTATGGCTTTAACTCTTTGTTCAGTACTCTTTCTAATGCCTATAAATATTTTTGTTAGTTATGAACGTTTGTTGGGTGGACATTGAAGGTTATTCCCACTTTCTGTTTGTTCTCGAGAAACGTTTGCCAAGATTGGTAACAAATGGGGCTAGGTGCTTTGGAAATCGAGGATATTTTGGCTCCTCTTTGCTCGTAGCGTTGTTGGCATCTTAACGAAACAACCTAATCTATAATTGGAGAAATTCGAAGGTGATTTTAACGTAAGGTGTTTGTGGCTCGGAGCAAGAACTTTTTACTTGGAAATCCTAACAAAGAAATAATAAGAATAAGGGGGGGGGGGGGGAGGAAAAAAGGGTTTGGCCTTGAAGCCTAAGGAGTTTGTTTTATACCCGGATGACGAATCAAAGCATGCCGCTAGAATTCTTAATATAGGGCTCAGAATATGTGATTCGAGTCATATGATGAATTTAATGTGGATGTTGATTCCGAGTACAGTTTTCAGTGATAATGTGATGAATGTAATGTTGATGGTCAAGGTAAGGATCACTGACAAACAACAATCAAAGGATCCGTTTGTTTTTATGAATTTATTGAATAAACTTCCGCTAAAAGGCGTTCGTGATGCGAGTACCTCTTGTATCGCCTCCTCCGTGGTTTTACCCTAAAACCTCTGGTGACGCACGCTAATGTTGGTGAATTGTGTGAAGATTGTCCGCTACCTAATGGAATAAGACATGGTTGAATATTCCCTATGTTTGGATGCTTAAGGTTTATTGGAACATTCACAGGAGGTCCATGATTCGCTAATGGAGAATCATTTTCTTCTTTTCACATAAGTTCATACGGTGGCTCTATACTTGACATTTTGTGATTACATTGGTTCGGGATTGGACATTCTATGGGTTATAATTTGGGAATGGTGTTTGAAGCATATGGAACCATTATTGTCTCACAAGGAGATGCAGATGTTCTTAAATATAGTCTTACTCTCAATAATTCAATGTCTTTGGCGACAAGACGAAAAAGTAGATGGGTTAAGCTGTTAAAATATAAAGCATATGATCAATTTTTAGGGCGTTGCAAGAGACAAAGGATTGATTGTATTTCTATTTTTAAATCAATGGGACGTAGAAGTCCCTATGGGGAAATTCGAACTTTTGAATTTGTTGCTAGTGAACTCATATGGAATTCTGGTGGTGATTCTTGTATTTGGGAGGCCTTCCTATCTCACTAAAATATGGCGCAACTATTTCTGTAATTTTATAGCTATTTACGTGCACATGGTTTACCTCGTAATGTCACAGATTCATTGGTGCGGTTTAACGCTCCTCCAACAGCCTGGTAGCAAAAAGGGGCTCTTTGGATTTTTTATCAATCTTGTTACGGAGATGGATACGGTCGAAGCTATTATAATGGTTGACTTTTAATGACGATCGTGACTATGGATGAAAGACTTGGTCTCGTTCTTTTTAAGGCTTCTAGTGGCACGGTGTTTTGATCGGTTTATTGTGTCTTCTGGTCTTGTGGAGTCAAGTTGGAAGGGAACCTTACCACCCCGGTTGTTTACCTGGTCGCGATCCTCATCCCCGCCAGCCAAAATGAGTAAATTAGATCGCTTTCTTGTTACGGAAGGTATTATCTCTCTTTATCCGTTCATTTCAGCTTTGTGTCTTGACCTGTCACTTGTCCGATCATCGAGCCTATTCTCTTATGGAAGTTTCGTCTGATTTTGGTCCAGACTCCGTTTCGGTTCTATCAAATCTTGGTTAAGGATGATGTTTATGATTCGATATGTGGAGTCATTCGTGGATGTCCCTTTTTGCATTCTGATTCCCTAAAGCTATGGTTATGTTCAAGAAGAAATTGCAAGGACCATTAATTCTATAATTCTTTAATGAGGTAAAGGATAAAAGAGTTTCATCTTCATAACGGCAAAGAATTCTCTACAGAATGATTTGATCCTACTATTGGATAAAGACTTGGAAAGGGGAAACATTTCTGATGACATCCTTTCTCACATCGGATGACTAAACGACGGCGCAAGATATTAAACCTATTGGAGGGTTAAGGAATCTGGTTCAAAATCTAAAATCAAATGGGCTATCGGAAGTAGATGAGAATTCCTAAATTCCTCATGGTATAATTAATAAGAAAGGTCTTAGTTTCTATTCGTGGTTTTATTCCTTTTGATGGCACTTTGGTGTATCTGATCGCGGGATATTGTGAAGGAGGCATATGAAGAACTCACATGTAAGTTCGATTTCATGCCCCGTGTCCAATGATCGTCCTCAACTTAATGCTCATTTTCATAAATCGTTTTGTCTTCGAATTCATGTGGATGAAGCTGGATAGGCAGTTTCGAGGGACTAAAAATTCCTGAGGGTCTGTTTGGACGTTGGCGAGAATAGAGTTCTCCTGGCCCCGATGGTTATACGTTTGAATTTTTTAGAAATATTGGAGTCTTGTCGTGGCGGATTTTTGCGATGCTGGTGCGAACTATTATTTTAAGTTCTGGTACGTTTCCAATGGGGTGTAACGTCGTCTTTTATCGCCTTAATTCCAAAAGTTAATGATCAAGTTCGTAATGATTTTCGGCCTATCAGTTGATTGGATGCGTTTATAAGGTGACACAGAAAGTCATAGCAAATCGTTTTTTCTACTGTTATATACCCCCCCCCCGCGATTTAGTTTCCGAGACTCAATCGGCCTTTGTTGCTAATAGACAAATATTGGACGGTCCTTTTATATCTCAATGAGGTGTTTAAACGTTGGTGGTAAGCGAACAATGAAGCAAGCTATGTTGTTTTCAGGTTGATTGTTGTCTAAGGCGTATGATTCGGTTCGGTGGGATTAACTCTTGGATATTCTTCAAGCGTTTAGGTTTGGCCTAATTGGTGTAGGTGGATCCGTGGTATTTTTTAACTATTTACTTCCTCCATGTGCTTCCATAATGTTAAATGGTAGCCGCAACGTCCGAGTTCCCTTTTGTTGGTGGGTTGAAACAAGGTGATCCGTTGGCCCCTTATCTTTTCATTCTTATTATGGAGTCGTTACATATCTCTTTCTCCCGTGTTGTTGACGATGGGCTGTTTAAAGGTTTTCAATTGCATGGCTCGGTTAATATTTCTCATCTTTTTTATGCTGACGATGCCATGTTCATTGGAGAGTGGTCCGAACAGAACTTACATAATATTGTTAAAGTTCTTAATTGCTTCCATCTTGCGTCGGGTCTTAAGATCAACATTGCTAAGAGCCAAGTCTTGGGTGTCGGGGTTTCTCAAAATGTTGTTGTGCAGGCGGCGAATAGGATCGGGTGTGCTGTTTTGAACACTCCTTTTCGTTATCTTGGTGTGACGGTGGGGAGTGTATGTCTCGGAAGTCGGCTTGGGTTGGCTTGGTGAACAAACTCCAAGCCCGGTTATCTAAATGGAAGGTTAAAACCCTTTCCATAGGCGGCAGATTGACCCTTCTTAAATCCGTTCTTGGGGCCTCTCCAATTTATTATATGTCAATCTTTAAGGTTCCAAAAGGCGTGTTGAAGACTATGGAATCTATCCGTAGTAAGTTCTTCAACGGTGTTGATTCTTCGGATAGAAAGATTTCGAAAAAAATTTTTTCGTGGGTAGCTTGGGACAATGTCTTAGCGTCCAAACTAACGGTGTCTGTGGTGGTCTCGAGTTCTCGCGTTGAATCGTGCTCTTTTGTTGAAGTGGGTGTGGCGCTTCATTTCTGGCGATGGCTCTTATGGTTGTAGAAGTTATTCAAGCATTTATGGTCAAAGTTTTGATCTTCATGTGACCGATCAACCCTCAATTTGGTGCTCTATTTTACGTGAAGTAAAATCTTTGAAAGATTCTGGTTTTGATTTTTCTTCGCATTGTAAGAAGCGGATTGGGGACGGGTCTGAACTAGTTTTAGGTATATATTTGTTAGCTGATGCCCCCTTTGTGTTAGTTTCGGTGACCCGTTTTGTTTTCTCTCGATTGTAAAAGAGATTGTGGTGGCTATTAAAACGGACTACTTCTGTCTCCAGCTTCTTCGTCGGGACGTGCGTGATGGAGCTGAGCGGCAGCAGTGGGATGACCTTTCTTCAATTCTGGAACTCGGTTTTCCTCTCGTCTTCCAAAGAGTAGTGACATGTGATTTGTCGGGAGGATGGGAGTACAAGGAGTTAAAGTCATCAGAAACTTTATGATGAACTGTTTCTCCCTTCGTCGGATGTTTGAAACGAGATGGGTTAAATTCATTCCTATTAAATTTTAATGTTTTTCTTGGCGATCTCGTCGAGATAGGTACCTACTAAGTCAATCGTTAGCCGTAGAGGAGTGTTTTTGTTGATTCTCATATTTGTCCCTTTGTAATGCGCTATTGCGGATGTTCAGCATGGATTTCTTTTCGAGTGGACGTGGCTCGGGTTTTATGGTTTGTCTGACGTAAAATTTTGTCGTTGGTGGGATTTTGAATGGCAGGAGTATTTGTGTCTTTCTCGATTGATGCTTAGGGTTCTTATCCTTTCGGCTTTCCTTCCGCGTCTCAAGTCTATTTTAGAAGGTGTTTCACATTATGTTGTTTGGTGGGCGGAATTGGAGGCTTCGAATACGTTGTCTTTGACGCTTCGCCTCCTAATCGTTCGACGATTTTTGATGACATTGTTTCTTGGTCCTTTTTATGGTGTTCTAGTAGATGTAATAGGGTTTTTTCTTGGGAGTATTGGTTAAAAAACCCCTATCTTATTTCTTTGTAATGTCTTTCTAGCTCCTTGCTAGTTTTTTAATAAAGTTGCCGTTCAAAAAAAAAGATGTCATGTTAATATGTGGTTATCTTTTTTTTATTTTTAAATCATCTCATACTTTAACCTAATAGACAACTATTATATGTAAGTTTTATTTTTTTAAATTTGTATGATTGTAACATATCTCATTTATGAAAGCTTTCAGTTATGTGGAAAAGAGAAAGTGCATGAGAGTAAAATTGTCAAAGAGGTGTGCTGATAATGTTAGAGGTGAAATAATCAACGAAATAAATAATTAACAATGGACGTGGAATATATTAAACTAAAAAAATTATTTTATAATGTGTGTTAAATGAGATTTTTTTTCTATCTTTTATATAATTATATAAATGAGGCGTTTATACCCGTGCGTTACATCGGACTTGTTTTTTTGAAAAAAATTAAACTTTTATTTATGTGAAGTATCGTATAACTTCATACATGTGTGCTGCTCATTGGGAAAAATTGAACCATTACACTCATGACATGTTATTTTAAAACTTGTTTTTGTTTGTGAAAATTTGCCATATATGTCATAGGTTAAATGTGTGCACATGTGTTGATATTGCTGGTTGCATTTAGTAATTTATGGATTGTTCTCTTTTATGTATTGATATCAAGAAGGGAATGCTTGCTAAAATGAGGGCGCCCAGACGTGACGAATCTTTTTCATGGGGCAAGTGGAGAGGTCAAAGCATGTATGTTAGGGACGCTGGTGTTATTTCTTCCGCATTGTCCAACTTACAAAAGTTCAGCAACGATGGGATTTTCTTACATCGATTCAAGGGGTCACATCAGCAGAAAAACGATGATTCATCGTCTACTGATGATGGTGACAGGAGAGATTCCAAATCTAAAGAACCGTTGTCTCGTACAAATGGTGGTAGATTGCAATTTGCCGTGCAATACATTACATTCCTCTACGAAAACCTTGTGTTAGCACTTGAGGTAAATGTTCTGTTCATGTTCATGATAATGGTATAAATTTTATTCATGATAATGGTATAAATTTTCTCTTACCCTTTCATCAGAGACCACAAAGTCAGTGCTTATGTATCTCCCAATAGCATAGTTGACGTCTCATTTTCTACATACCATGACAACAACAGGTCCTCGACATCCGCATCCAGCTCATCAAGGAAAAAAAATGAGTTTTGCTATCCGCGGCCTGGTTTGACATGTGCTTATTTTCAGTGATGAAGGCCTTTAATATCAATTTGGCAAGCTAAAGAAATGTGTGTTTTATTTATAAGTTCCATAAAATGTAGCTTATGAATGATTATAAATAACTATTATTGTGGTAAATTAATAAGCAAGTGTAACTCTTCACCTATCATGTCCCAAGCGTATGATTCATGTCCCAAGCGTATGATTGTAAATAACTATTATTGTGGTCAATTAATAACCAAATGCTTGTTTATGGCCTTTTGGTTTTCTTGTATTAAAGGCCACCATAAAGCGTAAAATTAACCTCATTTTAAGAGGGCTGGAGCTTTTTGCGCACAAATATGTATAGATGCATTAATAATCTTTAAGACTTAATAGAGTAATGAAGTCATTAAGATTCCTCATTTAATCTAAAGGACTAAATCTTTTATAATATATAGATATATATAGTTAGTTGGTCCATATGTTGTTTATTTTTACGAGTTATGGTAAATAGGCCTAACAATGAGACCTAACAATACGCCTGCACCATTCACTTTTTGACAAGTCTAATACACATTTTCTCTTTCATCATTTTTCATCAGTCAATTATTCAAATTAACCAATCACATCTTTAGGTCTAATTTTAGATGTAGGTTTTAGACATACAGAATATTTTTCTATTTTTATTTTTTGAAATGAATTGATTTTGAGTTGTTTTATGTTTTATGGATGTTTTACGAGTGGACTAACAAAATGTTGATATGTTAATTGTGTAGGACTTTTGTTTCGAAAAGGCATAAACAAAAAATTAATAATTTTTTATATAATAAAAGAATTACATCATTTTAAAAGTAATTTTGTCAACACAATCTTATTAGAAAAAAGTTAGAATAATCAGGTTACCCTATTTTGACACGTGACAAAATCGAGTAATGTGATTGGTCAATAAAAATCAAAATTGAAGCTCAATTTGGTCAAACTATTAAAATTTCCTTTAATTTATAAAATGTGCTAGAAAAACAAATGTGTCAATTTTATATTTAAAAAACTTAATAAGAAGATATGTAATTAATTAACTTTAACAACAGATTTTGCTCAACCATAATTCTCAACACACTCTCCTGATCAAACCCACATAAACCCGATCCTCACTAGAACCCCCACGCGCAGCGTTTGACCGGTGGGTGTCTCATCTAGTTTTGGACGTTTTTCGGCGACTAAACGACGTTTTGGAACACCACCTTTGGCGAGTAGAGTATTCCCTCTATTCTCCAAGTCTGATCCAGGTAGTCCCGCCGCAAGAGCCACTGTAAGCCTGCCGGTCGCCGCCGCAACTGCCGCCAGGGACCACCACCAGTGGTCGAAATTTATTTTTTCCGGCAACAACTAAGTCCTTCCTGTTTTGCTTATTATAAATCAACTTATCCCTTATTGTGCTTATTTTTCTACTCCCTTAATTCTTGTTTTGTACCCTGTTTTGGTTTTCTCCTTTTTTTCTTGCTTTGTTATTCAATTTTGCTTTGTTTGTGTGCCTTGTGTTCTGCTTCCTTTTTCCCGTTGTGGTGTCATTTTATTTTCTTGTGCGTTATTATTGCCTTTGTATTCATTAGAGTAGGATAGAGGCCATACTTTGTGATGGTCACCTGAGGTCATGTCCGTCTGGCTTAGGAGGGGTAGGCGGGTTTAGGGGGACAAGGGGTTATGGTAGAGTAGTGGGCACTCGTAGGATTAGGGTGGGTAGTTGGAATGTAGGGTCTTTGACCAGAAAGCTCGTTGAGATATGTAATGTATTGGGTAGACATAAGGTTGACATAGAATGCTTCCAGGAGACTAAATGGAAGGGGTCTAGGATGAGGGAGGGAAACGGCTACAGGCTTTGGTACTCAGGCTTTGCGACTGTGAGAAATGGAGTAGGAGTCATTTTGGCCGTTGGACTTAAGGATAAGGTAGTGCAAGTGACCAGGAGGAACATTAGGATCATGGCGATTTCAATTATTATAGATGGAGAGACCGTAAATGTAATAGCGCATACGCTCCACTGGTCGGGCTTAGTGACGCGGTAAAGAATAGCTTCTGGGACGCTCTCGACGAGCTTGTGAGGTAGTGACCACCGGACCAGCGACTAATTATAGGGGTGATTTAAACGGACACATCAGAGCTGCATCGGATGGATATGCGGGGGTACACGGAGGCTTTGGCTATGGAGTTAGGAATGAGGAAGGACGCACGATTTTAGAGTTTGCTACCGCCCACGACTTAGTAGTAGTGAACTCTTTCTTCAAGAAGAGCGACACCCACTTAATTACCTTCCAGAGTGGGGGTGAGCACCCAAATTGACTACTTGTTGGTCCGTAAAGGAGACCTTGGAGCATGCAAGGACTGCAGGGCCTTTCCAAGTGAGGCATGCTCACCGCAACACAGATTGGTTACTTTGGATGTACTGTTCGAGAGACAACGACAAAGGAGGGCGGAGACAGAGAGGCCGAGGATCCTGTGGAAGAACTTGAACGGAGATGCGGTTGAGACTTTTAGAGCAACATTCTTTGAGAAACTGTCTACTTTGTGGGAAGACATGGCAACAAGTGACGCAGATCAGATGTGGAACACCCTGTCCCGTAGCATTAAAGACGCGGAAAAGGACTTTGTAGATGTGACTAGTGAGTCTACGAGGACTCATTCAACACACAAGGAATCTTGGTGGTTTTGTGAGGAGGTTCACACCAAAATAGCAGCGAAGCAGGCTAGGTTCAGAGAGCTCCTTTTGTGCCACGATGGCAATTAAGAGGACATAGCCATGGAAAAAGGAGAGGTATAAGGTAGCTAAAAGAGAAGCGAAAATAGCAGTGGCCTAGGCGAAAGACAAAGCATACGAAGACTTGTATAAGAAACTGGACTCCAAAGAGGGTGCAAATGATATATATAGGATTGCTAAAGCCCGAGAAAGAAAAAGAAGAGATTTAGGAAACATAAGGTACACTAAAAATGAAGAAGGTCGAACCATTATGATGGAAGAAGATATTAGGAAAAGATGGGGAGAGTGTGGAAACTGGAAGGAGGGGTTGAATAGTTTATAGCTTTTTAAGTTTAGTTAACGTTTGTATATAAAATCGTAGATTCAAGTTTAGGTGATATCAATGTGCACACAATATGAACAATCAAGATAAGTAAATAATCAAAACTAATCTACATAAAAGTACATATGAGACAAGAGAGAAGAGTTAGAATGATCAAACCACAACACGAAGATTTATAGTGGTTCGGTAACGAAGCTCCTCTTCGCCCTACTCCACTCCTCGAGTATTCGACTCGAGAGTTCACTTCACTATGTCAACAAGCTCCTTTTAGGCGGAGAAAACAGTACACATAAGGCTTACACCAATTTCCAACACTAAGCCTAATGTCGAGTTATAATCTTAGCTAGAACCGATCTACCACTCACACTCTTATTTTGAGGCCTAAAATACTAACCGCTCTCTTAAGTATTTACTCACCTAAATACTTACACAAATATTCTTCTCTTGTACTTGGAGAAGTAAGCTTGAATCACTTGGAAACAAATGCTTATAAAGATTAAATGATCAAAGGTTTGGAAGTATTAGAAATGTGTTTGCTGAGTTAAGACAGAAAGAAAAAGTGTGCAAAAGGTGTAAAAATCTGTGGGAACAGTCCACCACTTATAGGCAAAGTTGGGAGCTCGTATACACGGTCGGCCCCCTTAAATACATGGCCGGCCCCCTTATCAATCAGGGGGGCGCCCATACCTATCAGGGGGCCGGCCCCTGTAAGACTCTCCCCACTTTGTCCTTTTCGAGGGAGGTATTGTCTGGGGCAGGTTCTTTCGTTTTTAGGGGGAAATTTTGAATTCAAAAAATTATTTTAATTAAAACATTTCTTATAAATACAAAATGTTTTGTCTTAATTTTGTAAAAAATGTTTTGTTACATTTTATATAAAAAAATGTAAAGTTTTGGACAAAATTTAAATACCTTTGATCATTAAATAAATCAAGCATTTATTATTCATACCTTTAAGTGATTAATGTCGAAATGAAAATTTACGACTAATAACTTGTTTACGTTTAATTTTACGTAGAACGTTTTTACATTTTGTGATTATCAAAATGTAGAGAGGTCGAAAATATAAGTAACGTTTTTAGACATTATTTGTATTAACAATCTTTTCCTTTTTGATAATTACAAAATCTAAACTCATTAAATGTAAAATTATATTTAAACAAGTTTTTAGTGAGTTTTATTCCATTTCTCCCATTTTTGTAGAATCAAAAAGGCTTTGTCGATGCGTATAAATTC
>BQNB010048512.1:0-42531 GCA_026074375.1 Tanacetum coccineum
TATTTTCTTTTAAATGAGTGTTCGTGAGGGTCAAGAAAAATTTCGAGAATATATCAATTCATTATTCAAATTATGATTGATATCTTTGTTGAATCTAATTTTCGTGTATGGACATGAAATCGGATTCTTATTTGTTTAGTTTCAAGATTATATCAAAACATAACAAAAGATATCATCTTGGATCTACATAACTCAATCACACTTGATTGATTTGAAAATAATTACATCCTTTTTCTGGATGAAAAGAATATGCATCGGATCATAACTCACACTTGTATTGATGATGCCATATTGAGTCTACTTGTTCAATGGTTGTGTTCCAAATACTACACAAATATGTTCAATACATGTATAAAATAAACAATGAAGTAGGGTTGACCATATTCAAGCAATTTACATTGCAATGCAATTGGTAAATGTGTCATTTCTGAAAAACCAAACACGAGCAAACTAACAATATATGTAAACTTTGCTCATACAACATAAAAGCACAACTCATAGCTAAAATTCACTTTTAACTAAATTCTCAAATAAAAATAATATTCTTGTTTATTCGCCTAGGATAACATGATGTTTTGGGAAACATTATGTTTAAAGATTTTATGGACTTATCGTATTAAACGATTGATAAATGATAATATATATCATATGCATTTTATTTTCTTCGTAGCATAAATGGTTGTGTTACAAGAAAATACACTACGTATAATTTGAAAAATATAAGTTATTATAATTGAAAAATAACCTATCAAAATATGTGTCAATGCATAAACAAGTAAAAATACATTTATTCAAATACTTATTTTATTATGACTGATAAGAATAATAATTTTAGAAAAGCATATTTGTTAAAAAATAAAATATGTCTCTTTTTTATTATTTATCATTAAAGAATCACAAACTCAACTAAGATAAATAATCTTGACGAGATTCATTTCACATGACATGAAATGGAGAATTCTTAAAACACTCTCAATATAACATATTTGTCATTATCACAAATAAGCACATCTCTTGGCTTTTGAAAAACCAAACACGTTAAACATCGCATGTGACAACTACACATGTAAGATGACTAAATATAAGACATCCATTAAATCAAGCAATATATAATCGAAACCAAACAACCTATAGATCTTGAACAAAAGATTAAAACATCTTGCTTATGCTTATCTTAGAATTTCACAGATCTTAATTAGGATTATGTGAACCGGAATTAAAGTATGTTAGTTGAGTCATGTTAGACCCTCTATGAAAAGATAATACAAATTTTATCTTTGCTACACTTCATTAGGCAAATATAAGAATTCTATTTTGTCTAACATGAGAATGACTACTGGAGAATCTATTGCACTAGAAATTCAATTTGACCTAATGGTTGAATTGCTTCCAAGAGTGAAGTTGGGTTCGGTGTATAACCCGTAAAAATGGTCGTGTTTAGCCTGAATTGAGCACCACTAGTGATAGTCTCATATTCATTCTCTAATTTGATTAAATGGCTCTTCCTAAATATGCCTAATGATAGTCTACATCGATAGACTTTGTATCTCATTAGGAGTACACACTAAGCACGTAGAAATTAGGCTTTTCCTTAGTCAATCTAGACACAATGCACCTCACATATGTGCTTTAATGTTTCAAGATGATTACTTGTTCACATGTAATGCAATTATATGTCCTCATAATCTTGATGCTCAACGTTTAATTGCTTAGATATTAAATGCATGTCCACTATAAAGGCATTTGTCTTTTTCTAGCAATTTAGATAAAATATTTCTTAGTTTATCTAAATGACACATGCTCCTAAATGCTAAATGCTAACATGTTTTACATGACGATTACATTTAAAATTATCATGTTTTGTATGCGTCATTTTACATGACTTACATGTTAATTGTACACCTGCACTATATTAGCTTGATATATGACAATTAACATTTAAATGCCATAGAGTCTTACACATTAATCTAGTTGATTATTGTGTCGATGCATGCTTAGTTAAACTTATATGCCTATATATATATATGTCTTACGCATCTCGGTATATATTTTGTCACACTAGAATATTTTTCTTCGCGTTTGTGGCACAAATCTAAAAAGTTAAAAGAGTCGTAAAATGGTCTTATATCTCCTAGAGTCTTCACCCACACATTTCCTTAATCATCATCTCGCCTTCTTCCAAATAATCCACTCTTTCGTCAAGGAAAAGTTAGATACATATCTAACACTCCTCCAAGTAGGTTTGACAACTTAAATATTTCATCCGAAATATTCAAGTATCTTTAACTTGCGATCGCAAACGTTAAAGGTCATATCTGAAAATTCATATTCAAGCCTTTTAACAACATATGTTAAAATGCTCTTCCTAAAGCTAAAAGCTTACATCAACCTTCATGTGACAAAGGTCTTACGAGTAACTACATAAATGATTCGTAGCCTCTTTAATATACACACCTTAAGACTAAGTACTTTCACTTTCGTTAGTCCTTTCCATCCCCTTAGGAATGTCACGATGGTTTATCGTCATGCTCATCTCATACACAATGAGGATCGAACATTATCCATCGATCTTAGGATAGAAAACTCATCAAAATTCGTCGTCATTTCCTTCACGACAATGTCCAAAAGGAAATATCTTCATCGAAAAAGTTTCATCGAAAGACAACATCGTCGGCATCTTCACCAAACCACTCAAACGTGAACCTTTTTAAGTCTAGGTCTAGGAATGATGAAACAAATCTCATAAACGTGTCATTCTCATTTTAATAGTCTTGTTACTATTAAATACATTCTGATAAATCTCGACAACTTAATCATTTCATCCAAAATGTTTAAGCAATTTTAATTCGCGAAAATGCAAAATTATATTGTCATCATTTTTTCATGTCTAAGTCGTTTCACAAAACCTTAATCACGGCCTCTATTATTTATAGATGGTTAACATCTTCGGTCCATATTTCTGCTTACCCATCTTTTTAGAAAAACCCCGTGCCTCGTAGTGTGATGGTTCTATGAACATTTGCAACACTCAGAGAGTGCGACATAACTTCGCGGATTGAAGTTCATCGTATGCTAACCTAATCCGTCATGAAATTGTCATGCTTATCACTTCTGTCTTTATTTCTCTTCATTATTCTTTTATAATTTATGTCCGGATGAGTTACGAATTTAAAAGGGAAGGGAAAACAAATGTTCACATATATCTTTATACCAAATACTCTCAAGAACTCACATATGTGATTCTTATTCACTAGAAACCAACAATGTAAAACCGAGTCATCCTTACCACTACCAATCTTGAGTCATCCACCTAGTCATCTTCACAAGAAGATTCACCTGTAACCATTCCAACAAGTGAATTTGCCATGAAATGCTGTTTCACTCTTATTATCGACACTCTATAAGCATGTGTGCCTATGTTGTCGAAAAGTTAAGTGAATTTTTATAATGAAATGCATCTCATCCTTATATCATGACACTCATAAGCATGTGTGCCTATGTTGTCAAAAGCAAGTAAATTTTGTAATGAAATACGTCTCATCCTTATATCCCGACACTCATAAGCATGTGTGCCTATGTTGTCAAAAGTCAAGTGAATTTCGTAATGAAATGCGTCTCATCCAATTATTTCCACTTTTTGGCAAAGTGAAGAACACAAATAAGACATTCAATCTTTAAGTGTTGTTAAGTTATCACAATGTCAAGTCTTTTACTTCTCTTACACCATTTTCATATTTTCACCTTTTTCCGTCAACATTAACAACCAACAAAATACCCAACAAACCTATTGTCAACACCTTCCCTTTGCATTCACGCTCATCCTTCTTCGTTTATGTTCCCTCCTCAAATCATCCTTATCATCAACATTTAGTTTGATCTAAAGTCTTACGATAATGTTTATCCTTAAAAAACTCCAAACATAAAAAGCATACATAATGCTTAACAAAAAACCTTGAGGATTTAGAAATCTCTCAATACAACCTTTAGGTTTTTCAATCCATATTCATTTATCTTGGTTAGATGACGATACAATAAGGAAACATGTCAATCAATATACGTTCATAACTCCTTATCCAAATGACATCTCGGAAGATATCATTTCATTATAGGAGTATGTCAATCAATAATGAATTTGGTCTCATTTTTTAAAGTCAGTTTATTATACCGAAGGGTGTGGTCAAGTCTGTCCTTAAAGCATGTACCGGTAAACTTTATAATCGGTTCATAATCATTTCTCGGGTTTTAGTATACATCATGATTCCTTTTATCATGGATTTTGGTTGTTTTTATTAAAACACTGATTGCATGTGTCTAGGTTTTAAATTTTCTTTTAAAATGTCATAGTTTAGAGTGCATATATCTAAGACATGCATGTCGTGTTCCCAGTTAGTGTATTGCTATATATACACTTAGCTATCATTATTGGTATATATATGTGCACTTTTCTACTAATTTTTTTTGTAGCACACTTCCGTAGATTGATTCCTTGGTACCCAAACAAGGGGAGCATTCACCGAGGGGGAGTTACTACTGTTATGGACATCTACACATTTCTTGATATGTGTATTCCAACCCTTTAATATCGCTCCTATATATATATTATGTTGCACGAAACTAACCTTTGATGTAGGTTAAGAGTTTGCAACAAATTTGATCCATGGATCCGCTAGAGTCTATATACATGGAATGTAAGTGTTATAGGAGTGCAATGAGCTAAAGGGTTCTCGAGTGTCAAAGTAGATATCTTGGAATGATTAAACGAGGTTGATATGAGCAAGACTTCACTAGGATGATGCAAGCTCACCTCTTTGGTCCAAGGTTTGAAGTGTAGTGTAAGTCTCGCCTAAGAGTCCACCTTTTGCTTCGACAAAAGGGGGAGAAGAAGTGTAAAAAAGTAACTTATACATTTTACTATGAGTTATAGTTTACATATTTTTTCATCATCAAAAAGGGGGAGATTGTTGGTAGAAATATTATGATATTTAATCTATACATTCTCTTCATGTTTTGGTGATGACAAACATGTAACTTATAACACATAACGTAAAGTGCTTAAGCTACTCGTGATCATAAATCATCAATGCATTCATACGACAACATCTCTTGATGTCTCAAGTCTGCTTCAACGAAGTTTGCACCCGACGTAAATCACTTAAGGTATGAATAAATAAATGCTTAATTTATTTTATGATCAAAGGAATTTTTATTTAACCTCACATTTTTTTATAAAAATGTCACAAAAAATTTTATAACTTTTACAAAACATTTTTAGATTTAAAAGAAATGTTTTATTCAAAATAAATATTTTCAATTCAAATTTTCTACCTAAAAACGGCTAGAAATGTTCTAAAAAACACCTCCTCCTGAAAAGACAAAAAAGAGAGCGTCCACGCTGGGTGGCCCCCTTAATTATTAAAGGGACCGACACCCTAATTAAGGGGGCCGGCCAGACAAAATGTTCCCCCAGCTTGCCTATAAATACTGGACTATTCCCTATTGATTTTCTAACCTTTTATACTCATTTTTTTCTGTCTAAAATCAGTTTATACATCACCTACAATCCTTTGATCATTTAATCTTAAGCATTTATTTTCAAGTGATTCAAGCTTATTCCTCCAAGTGCAAGAGAATAACTTTTGTTATCATTAAGATACGAAGTTATGTAGGATAGTTAGTGCGTTTGTGACATGTCTTACATTCACAATGTATAGATCGAGTCTGTGTATTCCAAACTTGTGTAATAGTTAGATCATGGTGATCATGGTGTGTACAGTTGTTAGATCGTGGTGATCATAGGAAGTTTAGTTAGATCGTGGTGAGTCCGAAAGAGTTTAGATTAGATCAGGGTAGAATTCTTGTTAGAAGGTGTCTAAGATGAATGAAGTAGAAGTCGGAAGTGAAGTAAAGAAGTAAGTGAAGCCGAGTCGTGAGTGAAAGTAAGTAAAGTTCGAGTGAAGTAGAGTTGTGAAGGGAAAGTTAAAGTGTGATGTGATAGTGAAGTAGTGCCGGTAATAATTTTAGTCCTTCATAATACATAGTTGTCGATAGATTGTGTATCTAGCATGCAAATAGAACTCGACATTAGCTAGTGTCAGGAAATCGGTGTACGCTTAAAGTGTTCTTTTCATCCGCCCTAAAGAGTGCTGATAGACTAGTGAATTAACTCTCGAGTTGATACTCGGGGAAGTGGAATAGCGAATGAGGTGCTTCGTGACTAAACGACAATAAATCATCGCGTCCAGTTTGCATTTCCTTTTACCTTTCGCTTTACATTTTTATTTAAGCTATCGCTTTACATTATGGCTGCTTCATATCGTATATAGGTGTGAAATGTGCTTATATTGTTTGGATGATAATTGTGCCATAGATATAAGTTAATATTATGATTATGCTATAGTGAATATAAATGTTGAATACGCACTTTTCACATTGCGTCTAACTTGATCGGTAATTTGATAAGAAATATTTTAAATTTTTAAATGGAAACGTATTCACCCCCCTCTACGATTTCCACAATATTGATACGACTTTAGGTAGTGGAATTTTAAGGGAAGCCATCCGCAAACCTCCTGGAGAAGAAGGATGGAGCCGTAGGTTCACCCGCAGCGTTTTGTGCTCAAGTTGGTCTCTATGAAAAGGATGTTGATTTGGAGTTTATTCCGGCCAGATTTGCTAACGGTCAACACAAGTCACCTAAGTTTCTTGCTCTGAACGTACTATAAGCATCCTATATTACTAGATTTTTCAGTTATTATTAATAATGTTGTTCGCTTAGAATCTCGCTAATTTTGATATGTACTTTGATATAATGCAGGTATTTGGTCAAGTTCCAACACCATGCACCATCTGAAAACAGTGGTAGTGGCTACTTTAAGGTTCAAATGTCAATGAGAGAAACAATATCCGGTTGAAAGACAAGATGGATGAAACGACTGCTTTTAATAATGTATTGTAAGTTGTCATGTCTTTTTCTACGATAATCTGAAAAGGTATATGAATTGCGTTTATATACCAGTTTTTTTCTTGCATTTACGATCAAATCCGATGTCGTTTTACCAATGGACTATTTACTTGCTCATGTGGGCTAATTGCCTTGGCTCAATCCCACGCGGCCCTTATGTTTAACATCTATACCAGATCCACGAACACATACAACCCTAATCTACCTCTCTCTCGATGTTTCTCATCCTCTCTATAAACGGATCTCAAAAACAGATATCAATCCCTATCTCTCTTTCTCTCTTTATCTCTCGCCCTCTCTTTAAAACTGAAATCATACGTACTCTTCGATGCCACCGACCTCTTCGTTACCACCATTCATGATGTGTAGCGTTGGTGGTCGGTTGATGATGTTGGTGACCTTAGATGGGTGGTTTATTTTATGAGTGTTCTAATTTGTTAGGGATTTACATGGTGGTTGCATTCTATTAATGTGACTGCTGACGCTAGTTTGTTGGCTTAGGTTGGAATCTTATATCACCGGATGTGTGTCAAATTAAGTTACAATCTCTAAAGAAAAGGTATATTGAAAAGATTTAGTTTTGAGTTGTTAGGGTAAATTATTAATGTTGCATTGTGTGAAGATTTAATTTTAAGTTTCTTTATGAGAGTAAATTATTAATGGTGCATTTTGCGGAGTTCCCGCTCTTTGTTAGTTTTATATCGAGCCAAAACTCTTTGGGTCGAAGTTCTTGCCTTTTTTATAGTTTAATTATAATAAATGTGGGTGATGATGATATTTCTCTGTCTTTATTGTTTTGGTAAGCGTAGTGTGTCGAAACCCGTATCTTGACGGGGCGGCAACGTAGTTGCAATCATGGCGGGTTTTCGGTACCACTTCCATACTAGCAAGCCTGAGCCTCCTTATAAAAGGGTATGACTACCTTTTGCATATGTAACCACGACAAGGCAAATTGTTACATTTACAGCTGTGGACTGCATTTACACCATGATTTGTTTATGCTTATAATGACCACTGATTAATTATTTTTATACAATGCACTTGGCTTACGCTTTGTTTCCTAATGCTTATGAGGATCGAGGTTGTGTGTGTTGGGCTGGATCGGGTACCAAAATATGTGTGTTGTGTGATGTGTGGCTGAACTTGGGTCAGATTGATGGTCGAAGGGGGATGTTAATATGTATTGTACGTGTGTTGGTAGATAATGCAGCTTAGAGGCAATGATGACTACAATCTGCATTTGTGTTTTTCAGGAGTATGATTTACGGACACCCGTATCTTGGCTCGGCATCCACACTTAGTTTGTGGTTGAGCAATAGTGCGCGTGTTATGTTGTTTTCTCCACAATAAAGAGATTTGAAACTCCAAATTAATTTGTTGTTGCTTTTGTTAGCTTCGGACATTAATACTGTTTTATTAAAAGGCCACTGATGAGTTTACTGGTGTGGCAAACTTACGATGTTGCTAGATGCATACTATTGACCCATATTGGCTTAATTTGCACCAGTAAGAAGTAAAGGTTAGTTAATACAGTCTTAACCCAACATAGATCGGTTATACAATTGTTCACTCATGCTCCTTACTCTCACTAGGGATTCAAATTCAATGATGTGTATCACTTTATATGATTTGCAAGGGGCCTACCAACTAGAAAACTTAGATTGATACGACTTTTTGTAGTGGACTTTTTAAGGGGATAGCGCATGTTGCGTAAATCTTGGAAAAGATGCATGGAGCTGTATAGGTTCAACGTATGTTTAATGCTTAGGTAGTCTCTACGAAAAAAGCATGTTCATTTGGTGTTTTGTTCCAGCCAGTTTTGCCAACGGTGAATAACTGTCACTTAAGTTTCTTGTCTCGAACATATATAAGCATCATATATCACTAGATTTTTTAGTAATTTTACAATAATGTTTTTCGCTTGGAATTATTGTTATTTTCTGGATATGTACTCTTGATATCTAATTGCGGGTATTTGGGCTAAGTTCCCTGCAATCATGCACCCCATCATGAAAATAGTGATTAAGTGGCTCTTAAAGGTTCATAATGTCAATGAAGAGAAATAATATCTAGTGTAAGAAAGATGGATGAAATCTTGACCTGCTTTCTGATATTAACATAATGTAATGTTGTCTAGTTTTTGTTTTTTTTAGATATTTTGAAAAGTTATTTGAATTGCGTTTTTAGAACAGTTTGTGGCTTGCATTGTAAAAGAGTACATTGTGAAATAGACTAGGTGACTTACAACATGTTTCAGCGTTTCTTATTAGTTTAATAATTATATTTTGGCCATTTGGCATAAAACACAACCCAAGTCTACCAAACATTTCCAACTTGCTAGATATAAGATCATGTGACGTTTCTTAAAGGCTTTATTAATTATACAGATATCGTACTTTGAGAGTTGCATAATAATCTAATGTATGTCATGATGTGTACATAAGTGGCTACCAGCTCAGTTTTTAGAATGGTAAAAAGTTTCAGCATATAAAAATTTCATGAAAACAACAATTTTGAGAACTATTTGTAATGGTAAAAAGTTTTAGTAGACACAGATTTCGTGCAAAAACACCAATCTAAAATATTTTTAGAAGTGATATGTTCCAAACACTCAAATTGTTACGACACTATAAAGAAAGGTTAATGTCTTTGTTGATGATACGTTTTGAAAAGGCCAAACGGGTCAAAAGTGTTGAAATTGACCCAAAGTGTAATTAATTAAATATAATGACCCAAATACATTGCTACGCGTATGAAGAAAGTGGTCATGTTTAAATGTTTTGAATATATGTTTGGATGAAGTTAAACTAACAAAGTTACTTAAAATTTTTAATTACAATCAGATTAGGGGTTGTTTGGATTAGGGATGTACATTGGGCGGTTTTGAGACACAGAGCTGAATTGGGCATAGATAAGGTGTGTTTGGGTTAGGATGTTACCTACGTGCTCACTATAAGTATACATGATTTGATAACACATTCCCTATCACTATGGACCGAATCGTTTTTGAATATTTTCTTTAATATAGTCATGGAATTCAAGAGCCTTCAATTTTGTCGCTCGACTTTGGTTTCCTGTCACGTAGTATGTGTAGCAGGGTACTTTTTTATGATAAGTCTAATAGGTATTATACATTTTTAGCAGATGGCTTAAGGCGTTTGCAGCATGTGGATACAGTTCGAGTTAAAGTTACATGGAAGTCACTGAAATCTGAAAGAGCATTGCTCCCGTGCAATAAAGAGTTGGATTCTCCAATGTTGAAATATATACGTTTTACTTTAATTTCATACCGGTTTTGCTTAAGGTAAAAGCTTCTATTAAGATATGCGGTATGTAAGTAATAAACTCGAGTAACATTAGTGTTAGCTTCTTTTGGTATATGCTAAATTCATATTACAGTTCGCAACCAAGCCATTTTGCTGTATTTTTTCCTATACAAGTGCTCTTCAACATGATTGAGGTGATAAGATCTATTTTACCTTAAACAATGCATGACACTAATCATATGATTGCCATAGTTCAAGTTTTAACCCCAGCAACACATAGC
The DNA here is from genome assembly GCA_026074375.1 of Tanacetum coccineum. NCBI lineage: Eukaryota > Viridiplantae > Streptophyta > Magnoliopsida > Asterales > Asteraceae > Tanacetum > Tanacetum coccineum. Next base: position 10,509 of record BQNB010048512.1, read on the forward strand.
ACCAACACGGGCGAATGCATTTTAGTTCTGACTTATGAGTTGGGAAAATGTTATTGGTTAGCCTTATATTTACAATCCAATCATTTTACCAATACCAGCAAAACAAACAAAATAACAAACTGAGAAAACTCAATAAAATTGAAATATACAACACCGACACCCAACTCGCACGTCCAACAACAACAACGACCACTGATCCTTAGTGAAACAGTTCTACTTCAACAAAAAATGATGCCCGCCAACCTCTCTCAGCAAGCGAATTCCAACCCCTTGTTGATTGAACATTATGAACTAAGAGAAAATTATTTACGAACTTTATATTATAAACAAGAAAACTATAAGAGAATATAGATGAACAACATAGATAGTTAAAAAACTACAAAAGTTATTGTGTGTTGGTAATACATAATAAAAAAATCTTTTAGATGGAACATTACTCATGAACCTTACAAGATGTTTGAGCTACTTAAACAATAACTTCCAACCTCACAAATAACCAAATGAGACAACACTCAAATCCCCAAACAACACATTCAAACTTGGTATCTTCTTAATAAAATACTTCAAATCCTACTTAGCCAATTGCCAAACAACCTTATTAACCCTTAAATTTAGGTAATCCTCTATTCAAACATTCTATGATGAACACCTGCAAACTTTAAATCAAAAAATTACTTCATTAAGGCATTATGTGATGAACAATTTATGAACTTGAAACTTACTTATGTTTGATAAACATTCTGTTAGAAATTTAGTTTTTAGTGAAGTGATGATCATTATCGTTCTGACGAGTCTTGTAATAGTTAGACTATATTAAGCGTGGAATATGTAGTTTGATAGGCTAGTTCGTAAGGAAAAGTAATGTAATAGTCTAAGGACCGGCCCATGGAAGCCCACTAGAAGGCCCATGGTCGGCCAAGGAACTATATAAGAACCCTCTCTACACATAGAGAGGGTATGTGAGTGTGTTTTTCTATGTGAAATAAATAAGAAATCCTTTCATGTATCCAACCACCTCCACCATCTCTCCCTTTCTCCGCTCTTCTCTATCTCGTGTGTATGTGTTAGATTTGTATGAAATCCATATTTTACAATTGGTATCATTCACCATGGTTCATCTTGGGATCTTTAGTGTTCGTGTGTGGTTTTTTTTTTTGCTTATTTCGAGCTTATTTTAGGCTTAAAAGGATTCGGCTTATTTTATTTGTGTGTTTATTCTGTCAAAAAGCTAGTATCTTTCTATTCCAAAACAATATCTAGTGTATTTAGTGCGTTTGTTTGAGATCTATCTTGCAAAAAACTTGAAATTTTTGGTGTTTTTTAGTACTTTACACGAAAAATAAAGTGGTAAATTTTTGTTGTTAAAAACACTCAAGTTTGAATTTTTATGATAGATATAGCATAACAAAACTTAGTTTTGCAAAAAGAATCAAGAAAAACAATCAAAAAGTGTGCTTTTAGGTAATTTTAATTTATTTGTTTCATTTTTGTACGTTTCTGAGAAATATGTTTTGAATCCTGCGAAATCTGTTTTGAGTCCTGCGAAATATGTATTAGGTTGTTTCTGCGAAATATGTTTTCAGGTTAAGCCTGCGAAATAAGTTATTTTTGCGAAATATGTTATTTGTGCGAAACATAACATAGGTTTATTTGTGCAAAACAAGTCTATTTCTGGGAAATATGTGATTTGTGCGAAACAAGTTATAGGTTTAATTGTGCGAAACAAGTACAAGTTTATTTCTGCGGAATAAGTTCTTTGTGCGAAACATGTATTTTGTGCGAAATATGTTTACAGGATTTCTTTCTGCAAAATAAGTAATACTCTTATCCTGCAAAACAAGTATTTACTTTATTCTGCAAAATAAGACTAAAATAGTAACAGCTTGATCCCGCAAAATATCCTTCCTATCAAATTTTTTTTATGTCAATATTCAAATTTGATTGTTTTATAGTAAACTTTATAGCTTTTTTTTACGGTCAAATTCAATTTTTGCTATAATAGTGAAAATATTGGGCTAAATGTGGAATTTCAAAAAAAATTTCCTACACTTAAAATTGGATTCTAAAAGAGGATTTCAAATTTTAGCGAAATAAATTTTGAAATTAATTTTTGGAGGGAAAAACTGCGGGTTAATTGTTCGAACCACACAACACTTCATAATCATCGAAAAGATCCACAAATCAAATTCACACATCAGAATTCAATGAAATCGTCAAGTTCAAATTCAAAAGAGATGAAGTTGCAATAGGAGCAACTGGATGAAAAGGAACTACATCAAAAATGCTTGGCATGGTTTAAAAAGCTTAGGATACATCTTGAATATCTCTGTAGTTCTTTTAACTTCATAAACCCAAGACCATTTGAAATTGCCTTTCGTATATTCTTTCGTGAAGAGCATCAGACTTTCAGAGAAAAGATGTACCACAATTTAAATCAATTACAATGGCAACTTGAAAGAGACAATTTTCATAGGCATGATTCTAAGACTTGTCTTGTTGTACTCAGAAAAAGTTCAAGGAATTTTTTGATTCGAAAAAGGGGAATGCTTCAGATGTTCCAAATAAAAGCTGGCAAGAGAGCTTTAATGACGGTACGAGATGGGAACCTGAAAATTATAGACGTCTCTTACTTCGGTATTTGGAAGAACTCGACAAGCTTATTGATGAAAGAGTACTTAAATACGAAGAATTACGGTTCAAAGAAAGTGAAGTTCAAGCAATAAACAAGATTGAAAAATGGCTAAACGAAAGTGAGTTACAACAGCAAGAGAGTTTGATCACTGAGGGTGCAGTAATAAAAGCTTGTTTGGTCACCGAAGGTGCAGCATTGGAAGCTTGTTTGCTTGTATAACATTGATGAAATAGGAAAAGACTTGATTTCTAATCATAAGATCGTTTCTGAAGAGGAATTAAAATGTGAAGCTAAAAAACGTTTGAAAGTAAAACAAAAAAAATCCCCACTTTTGTATCATGGCTTTGTATATGCTGAGACTCAATTTGAAGAACCACCAAAAGTTCCTTGAAAAGAAGAAATGTTAATTTGAAAAAATATTTGGAACAAACTCAAAATCTGAAAGAACATTTTGAACAAGCTCAATTATGAAATCATGATCCAAATCTTTGGAGCAGTCTTCCAATGAAATACTTTTGCTATGTCAAGCAGGAAATGATTAAGTTTGAAAAACAAACATTCTAAAAATTAGAACTTAATCGAGATAAATTGTTCAGAATGAATTTTGAACAGAGTTATGAACAAAACATTAATACGGGAGTTAGAAATCAATTATCTGATGAATTTGAACCGTTAGTTAAAAATGTCAATCTTTAACTAAACTGCTTTAAAAAGAGTCTTGTCAGAGAAATGAAAGATGATTTAAAGTGCGTCATGTCTTTAGAAGACGAGTTTGATGAAAAGTGATTAATTTTGGACATTCAGACATAATTCTTCTAAACCCAGTTTGAGTTAGCTATATCAAAGTCACGTAGCCATTTGTATGAGAATGAGATATTTGAACAAAATTCTTCTTTGAAAAATGAAAATTGTTGTCTCAAAAAGACCATTACCCAACTTCAAAATGATTTTTCAAAGCTGGAGGCACAAAGTATTGCTTTTGAAATTGCTCTTCAACATAAGATTCCAGAAAACAATTCTTTGAAAACAATGCAAACAGAAAATAAGAATTTTGTGGCGTCATTATAAATCAAAAATGCACATTTGAAAAAGACTTATAAAGATTTGTTTGAGTCAATTCAAACTTCAAGGGATGAAACTAATCAATGTGATGATGTCAAACTTAAATTCGATTTTGATGAGATTAAAACTCAAAACATTGAGTTGGATCATCAAGTGGCTTCACTAATTAAAGAGAATGAACACTTGAAGTTGGTTTACAAAATTTTTTTGATTCAATTAAAAAGTCACGAGTTCAGACACGAAGTTTAAATGTCTCTCAAAATGAAGCAGAAAATTTAAAGTCTTAGTTGTCAAAATTTGCAGATAAAAAGTTTGATAATGTTTTTTAAAATATTGAATCAATGAAAAAGAAAAAGTTTGTCTCTGGAATTTCCAATGATTTCCTTCAAAAATCTTTGTATGATTCTGTTCCCTTGAATGTTGAATCAGAATCTGGGGAGAAAAAGATTATTTTCGGAAATGAAACATCAATTTTAAAACAAAGATTAAGGAGCTCGAAATGACTTTAGCTCAATAAACAAAAGATTTTGAGAATGCCAAAGTCATTTTTTCAAAGAAAACGGACAAGTTAGAAACATATTTGAAAAACTTAAAAAGACAAGAGTTGTCATTGAACGACAATTGGATCATAAGATTCAAGATTCTAAAGCTGAAAAAGAACAGTTTTTGAAACAAATTGCTTCTTTAGAATCAAAATTAGCATCACAAGATCTTATTTCAAATCAAAAGGAATATAGTGATTTGAGAACTTCATACAATTCTCTAAAAGCAAAGTTTGATTATCTTAATCGGGACAAAGGGAGATCTCCAGTTTCAAACTTTTCAACAAAAAAAGTAAGTGTTTTGCCAAAGATTTACACAGGTGAATCTTCCAACTCATTTCCAAATAGAGTGTCTCAGTTTACAACTTATTATTTGCAAAAAGATAAGAGTTTTTCTAAGATACCTCACGTTTATGAAACACCTACTTCTCAAAAGTTTTTGAGCTCAAGTGATTTAAGAAAGAAAAGACAAATTTTTCAAACTCAAAACTCTCGTTTTACACCGGTAAAGCAAGTGTGGAGACCAAAGCAAAGTCATTCAAAACCTTTCAAATATTCAAAATCAGAAATGCTTTTGTTGCAAAACAAGAATGACTTTGCTTTCAAAATTTCAAATAATGGAAGATTTCCATTCATTTCTAAAATGAAACACCGGGTTTTAACAATAGATATAAATCTTCTTCTTCTTTAAGATATAAAACTCCATAAGAAAATCCTAATTTTTATAATCAAAGGAAAACAAAATGAATATTAAATCTCCGTTGATTCCACGAGCATTATTTCCAAATGAAACACCGGTTTCTAGTCCTCGTTGGAATTCAACTTCTTTGCATCGAATTGACACAACCTTTAAACGGTTTTTGAAATTTGGTAAGCCCGTTAGCACCGTGCTTAAATGGGTTCCAAAGGTTGTTGTCCAATTTAATTTCATCATGGTTGTTGGCTATTTCAGGTTAACACCCGGGCTTAAAATAATGGCTTCTGGATATTTTAGTTCAGGACCCGTGCTTCAAATTAATGGTTTGTTAATAAATGTCAGATAACAACCCGGTCTTCAGATAAAAAGAAAATGTACGCTTTAGTGTGTTTATCTTTAACAACAAAAAGAGAAATCTTTTCGGTCTTGAGCTACTCAATCAAAACATTCAAAGTTTTATAGCTCAAGTTAATGGCTTTCGTATACTTCAGTATGAGGCCCGCATTTTTAAAGAAAAGAAAGTGTACATGTCAGTTCACTTATCTTAAGAAAAGAAGAGAAATCTTCTTGTTTTTATTCAAAAAGGTTTTCAAAATCTTTTAAAATTTTGCTCATCAAAATGACTTGTATACATTTCAATGCACAAGTCAGTTTTTCAAATAAAAGGGAAGTGTACGCTTTAGTGTGCTTTACCTTCAAAAGAAGAGAAATCTTCTTGTTTTCGAGTATACTTTTCAAAAACTTTTCAAAAGTCTGCTCAAAACTTTGACTTCTAAGTATTTATGCTTAGGACTCGTTCTTTAAATAAAGAACAGTGTGCACTCATGTATATTTATCCTCACAACGAGAAGATAACAACTTCTCGGACTTGAGCTGATACTAAAACATCAATTCAAAGACATTCAAAGTCTTATAGCTCAAGAAAATGGTTTCTAAATTGTTGAACACAATTTTTCAAAAGTTTATCAAAAAGATTTTTCAAAATCTTTCAAAATTTTGTGTTCAACACTCCCGTCCTCACTAAATCCTTTGACCGATATCTATTTTTGAGGGGGGATTTTAAAACCAAATACTTTATGTTGTTAGATACATCTCATAAAAGTTAAAATTTTATGTATCCAAAACATTTAGTGTCTGGGTACAATTTTTCTTAAGAATTTTTCAATAAATTCAAAATCTTTCAAAAAATTATGTCCTCGACACTATCTCCATCCCTCATTAATTAAGGGGGATCGAAGAGAAAATGTTCCAATATTAATCATGCTATAACCATTTTCTCCCATGTGCTTTCAAAATTCTCAAATAGCAATTTTATTCTATTGATATCAAAAATATCATATGGTATGCTATTTTTGAGGGGGAGAAAATTATATTAAAATAGATTAAAATGTGATCGTCTTTAACTCAAGTGCGAACTCTTTCCTACATGTGCAAAATAGTTTCAAATATCGATGCACATGTGTAGGGAGAGCATTTTTAAAAGGAAAGAAACATTCAAAGTGTCAAAAGTTTTTATTTATATCAAACACTTTGAATGATTTTCAAATGATTTTATGGTTTCAATCTCTATACCCTACAACTGACTAATTTATGAAGGCGATGAAGTCATAAAGTGGTAGGGTTAGGTATACGTCCAATGATCCAACCAGAACCGGAAGGATCTACCCAATGACATTCCAATAGATAGAAGCAGAAATCCTTAGGAAAGATGGAGTTAAATAATAATAAGGGAAAAATGTTGACTAAGGCATGAGTTAGTATTGGAACAATCATAACAAAGTGCTAGTAATGACGTCTTGGTAAACATTGAAAGGGTTAAAGAATGAAAAAGAAATGTAAGGATAAATGGTCTAAAGAAAGAAGCCCTTCATACAACTTAAGGCAGAAACCGATTCAATACATATGCTATCAGAATCACAAAGATGATTACTGGTATTGAAGATAGTTATCATGGACCTAGTGATGCAACGCATAACCCTCCCTAGCCACCCAATATCTCTGAACAGATACTTGTTTCTTTCTCATAGAGATAAACACGTTATTTATTGACTCTCTCACTCCAAGTTAGTTGATATTGAAAAGGTGGCAGTCAGCTCCAGCCTTCGATCACTAAACCAAAACACACTTATTAAATCTAGAGCCAAAAGAGATCAACAATAAATCTTATTAGGACACAATTCCAAAATACACTTGGTGTTCACAATTAAAGAACACAAGTGATATCTTAGAGTCCTACACATTATCCTCGTAATTTTGCCAGTACATTCAGAGTGGTGCTCTTTAGCATTTCACAGTGACGAATAGAAATCCTTCTAGTGTCAACATTAAACAGCACTACGGTAGGTAACTTGTGAGATCCTATATGGATCAAACTTCTCCCTTAGAGAACGATAACAACCCCCGAGTCTTGCCTATACTACCCTACAGCGATTAGGTACATTGCCTAAGGGATTGTAAAACTTCTATGTTACAATCCATGCACATCAAGTTTTTGGCGCTGCTGCCGGGGAATAGTCTAGGTTTCGAATTCTATTTAGCTTTGGTCTACTCACAAGATTCCTATCAAGTAAGATTTTTATTTTCTTTTTAATTGGCTTTCTTGTAGTCTATCTTTTCTTTGTGTTTTTATTTTGTAATTTCCATTTAACTATTCCATTCTTCATTATGGAGAACGTGAATCCATCTAGCCTTGCCCTTGGGAATGAACTCTTTCACCTTAAAGATAAATGAAAGTCGAGTTGTGGCTTAAGAATAATGGGAGTGTTGATTCATTAGTTATTTCGAAAAATGAATTTGAGGAAGAAGAGGACGATTTAGAATACTTTGACACCTTTCCTACTATAGAAGAATTAGGGTATCACGAATAGCATTTAAAAAACCCTCGACCTTCTTGGGTAAATGCTAAAGTAAGAACAGGAAATTTGAATAACAAAAAAATATCATGCATGATTGGTCACTTCCTTAAAATACAAGCTTACATCGATTTTGAATCACCAATTAATGTAATGTCTAGGCTTAATTATTATTAGATCATGAGTGAAGGATTAGAGTCAAAAAGAGAACCATCAAATCCTAAGAAAATTTGCAATTTTGTAAAGAGAGTTAGAGGATTAAAGGTTTTTGTGGGAAATTTCACTTATAAGTGTGATTTTGTTATGTTGAAAGATACCACTAGTGTCCCAGATCATTATCTTGAACGGATGGTATTAGGGAAGCCATTTGTGAAGGAGTCTAGGCTTGTTTATGATAAAGATGAAGGAACAGTCATGTTTGAAAAGGATAACGAAAAAATTACATTTAAGATGCCTCATAAAATGGAAAGGTTTAAACATATAGATATAGAGGACTTGAGAACCAATAACCTACTACCTTTTTGTTATATCAAGTGATGATAGTGACCAGGAGAAAACTTATTACTTGGATAGCTTGAACTTAGGACCCAAGTATAAGCAAGACGAAAGTGTGACTAAAACCATCCATTTCCTAATTAAGATGAAAAGTAGGGCAAGCGAAGAAGGAGTCACGTAAGGAGTGTGAATCCAAGTCTAGCGACAAGACTCATTAATAAACAAAAGCGCTTATTGGGAGGCAACCCAATCTTTTATTTCTTGCATTTTAGGTGTGTCATGTGTTTTATTCTTTATTGTTTGTTTCTTATATGTTTGATTTATATGTGATCATGCTTTGTTTTGTCTTTAACCTCATCGTAATTGCGATCAAAGGTATTTTGCATCAAATAAGTATAAAGGAAAATATCTTGTTTCTAAGAACCTTTTCAAGCATGTAAAATAAATAGTTTAGATTAATTCACGTCGTGTGTCTTGTGTCTTGTATGTTTGTTTTGAGTCATATGATTGTATAAATCATTTTCATAGTTTATGCAGTAAATTCTTACAGGAAATAATTAATAGGTTATTTGTGCAGATTTTTTTTCCAAGAAACGAAGAAAATTTTATTTATAGTTCATGGAGACGGTGTCATGAATTCTTCTTGACGGTGTCACCACTCCAGCTATAGTAAATTTTGTATTTTCTTGAATTTTTGAAAAATTAATTTTGTGTAGTTTCCAAAATTTCTAATTTTCCTAATCCTTGCATAAAACCATGATTACATTAGTACATTCATCCCATCTTTACTGCTTTTGTAGTGTCTAAACTTTATAAACGAAGATTGTATATTATTCTCCCGTAGAACTTTACGCGTGGTGTAGTTGTTTCTTGTCTTTGATTTTTAGGTTATATTTGATAAGGAGAAGCTCGGAAGTTCTTAGGATTTTCACATGGACGATTCTTGGATGACGATTTAGCCGGTTTATCTTGTTTCTTCTCTAATATTGAGCAAAAACAGGGGAGTACTAGTTTCTTTTGCTTTTTCTATTTTCCCTTTATTTGTTTTTCAAGTACTTGTAGAGCATTGGGGGCAATGTTCAAAATAAGTGTAGAGGGAAATAAAGCCTTAGAAAGTATTCCTTCAATTGCATTTGCTTTGTCCTTAAAAAGATGATTAATATACTAAAACGTAGCGTAAACAGTAATTTTGAGCCAAAAGTAATTTTTCTATTGCACATACCGATGAAAACTTAGTATTAATAGTGTTTCATTGGATAGGAGTTATATGACTAGCACAAAAACCCTACCACTCAAACAATTCCACCCTAAAAATGTGAGGTTCTCCCCTAGATCGTTAGGAATTAAGCATCCATCTTTGGTGCTTAGATAATTTTAACATTTAGCTTGCTCGAGTTAAGGAATGATCAATCGCATGTGTCTCGTTCATGGATTTAATCGAGCATGTGTGGTTTTGTCACTTTTTCTAGAGCATTGGTATCGGTTAGAATTATATGAGAGTGTACCGGTAGTATATTAAATTTTAGAACTTGTTTTAGTGATGCATATTAAGACCGCTAGTAAGATCGCATTCATGTGATTAGGATTTTCTAAATGATAAGAGGCATTAGGATAAACCTATGTTTTTAGTCTGTATATTGTATAGTTATGATGGTCACCCCGATCATATAACTACCCCTACACCCTTGCTACACACTCATTTTTAGTGCGAGATACCCCTAGTACACCCCTCTGAGCCTAACCTTTTCATGGTTATCGTAATTCTCCGATGGATTCTGGATTATTAATGAAGAGCATTGTTTACACCCTACAAAAATGTTACACCTAAATCGCCTTAGCCTTCCTTGTATGTACTTATTTTTAGTACATTATTGTTATCACATTTGTAAACCACAGTTAATTATTTGCTTGAGTACATGGTTGCTAAGTTGAGTCTTTTATTAGTGTATACAGTTTTGGGACGATTGGGATTCATGGTAGTTTTTATTTTATGCAGAAATGGGGCAGAAGTCGAATTATTACCCCCATACGTGCTTATTATACTCCATGTTTATTAATCCTTCTAATTTGGGACATTAGTTAGTTTATGTATTGAATATTAAAAACTCAAGTGTAGGGGTGTGTCTATAAACCCCATGTCATGTATATGTTTATTTATGTACGGGTTGCCATTTTGCTTGTGTTTATGTTAAAATAGTGTTAAGAAAAGAAAAAGAAAGAGTTTGATGTAGAGTTTGTATATCTTTATCCTAGTGTGGTCGAGTCTTGGCTTAGCAACGCTTTTTACATGTATTCTTGTATATAATTAACTTGCCACTAGAAAAATTCCCCAAATATCCCCCAACCGTGTTTTCTTTACCCTACAATTAAATATCACACCCCTTTAAAGACCTCTTTGATAGTAATTCCTAGGTGCTTACGCCAATGCGGTGGAGGATTGGTCTTTTATTAAGCCTATGGTAATTTATATGCTACGACAGGTAATGAGTGTTATTTTCCTGTTTCCCATATTGTTATAATTCGTTATACACCCGAGAGAAAGAAAGAATCCAAACACTTATGTGAGGTGATAGTATATAATTTACGTGCTTTTAACTACGAGGTCTAATTGGTTGTTCCGTGAATTATCTTTATTGAGTAAGTTAAATGCCTCGATATTGCTATTGACTAGGTAGAAAAGCTTATTTGCTTGAGGACAAGCAAATCTCAAGTGTAGGGGTATTTGATGAGGTGTCATTTTATACACTTTTACGAGGCCATTTAACCTCCTAATCATGCAAATATGCCCAAAATACGTGCTTAATCGTTTCTTATGTGTTTTTAGCATTTGGATGGCATTTGAAGGAAATACACGTGACTTGGACTCAATTTGGGAAGAAATGGATAAGATTTTAACTCTACACAAAAATTAATATCAAAAGGGCATATAGTGTGTGGAGACGGCGTCACAAATCCTTGTAACGGCGTCAAAGTGCTCAAGCAACGGTGTCAGAGATTCTGCTGACGGCGTCTGAAGTAGCCGGCTTAAAGAAGCCTATAAAAGATTCAGCGGGTTGATGGCGTCGCAATTAACAAGCGACGATGTCGTGACTATTTTCCTATATATACAGGCTTAGTTTTTAGGTTTTAAGTGTAGAATTCGTAGGTAATACTTAGGGAATGACATGGTGCATAATTGTAGACGTTTTTAAGGTTTTATAACCATATTGATCCACCATTACTCCATGTTTTATTAAAGTGAATTTCTTTTTATCCCTTTAATATTTCGATATGTCTATGTATTGTTTGATTAACTGTTCTTTGCTTTCAATTAAGATGTTAGCCTAAATTTATTAGTGTTTGCTTATGATTGCATGAAACTTAGTTTGTAATTTTACGTTTGTAATTTCTTCTTCTACTATTGCTTTCTTGTTGGTGGTGTGTTTGCACGCTTAGGATCTACGAAACTACTAGCTTCTTTATTATTGCACGAAGACGTCTAGGGATTCTTGATTTAGTGGCTAGAACGAACCTTTGCTATAGACTTCATACCTGCATTTACCTTTAAGGTTGACATCAACCTTTAAGTGTTTAACCGGCATGTTATATACTTTAGAGACCTTGTCAATAGTTTCACATACTACTTTACTTGTGCGTTGTCCTATAAGGAATATTGCATAGAAGTGGTTTCGTGTAAATTCATTTTTTGATTTAGGTCTATTAGTTCACACATATACATCGAAATGGTGATGGGCCAATAAGGTATTAGGATAGAGCAAATCTATAGGAAGTTTTAAATGATTTAGTGTAGAGCACATCTATAGTTTATCCTATAAGTGTTTACACATAGTTAGATTAGATTAAGTAGTTCTTTAATTAGTTTATTCTTCCATAACTCGTTAGCCTATAAACAAATTTTGAGTCGAACATAGAATCTTCGGTCTTTATTAAATGCACGTTGTAATAGGCTAGAAAAGGGTACTAGGCTCTTTATGTAAGACTAATATTGTACACGTTGTGGGCCTAAAAGCCACCAACCAAGCCCAACCAAAACTTGAGCCCGACCCATGGTAAGTAACCCTAGGCGTCTCATTAAGCTTAGGAGTATAAATACCCTTCTCCACATAAGGAGAAGGGTTGGTTGTTCATTGTATTTCTTTTTGTGAAAGAATAATCCATCCACTATTTCCTTCTTTCTCTTTTCTACTTTCGTATCTCTCTCTTTCTTTCTTTCATGGTTTCGTAGATGGTGTTAGGATTAGAAATATTGGTTCCTATATGTGGTATCAGTCTTTAAGCAATTTTTCAAATTTAAATTCACTTTACTTGATTTTATAAAGCAATGATTTTATCAATATCTTTATCTTGACTTATTTTGAAATCCTTTTGCAATTGTTCTTTTCTTTCCGAAGAAGATCATATCGAATGTTTTCTAAAGATCCTTGGTGTATTAACGCAGCATTCTTCTCTTTAAATTCAAAAGTTTCATCTGCTTGTGTTTTTAAAAAATCTGTTAATGCCTCTTGCCGAAAAGACAAGAGCAAATGCAAGTGAATTTAAAATTTTGCTTAAAGAATAAATATTTGACGATTTATAGTATGTCCAATCACTTGAAAAAGAGCTTGCCGAACTCTAATCTGATAAGACAGAATTTGCAAATGAATATGATCTACTTCTATAAGAATGTCTCTTAAAAGATATTTTGTATTACATTAAGTTCTATGACTGATATCGATGCATATTCTGAAATGGCATGCAAATATCTAGAAAAATTCAAGGAATGTGAATGTCTTAAAATTGAGCTTTCCAAACAAAAAGACACTGTTAGTAAAGAAGATTATCATAAATTGATAAAAAGTTTTTATACACTCGAGCAACACTCGATTTCTCTTGAACTTGCTTTAAAACAATGTAAGGAACAACTTAAAAATGACAAAGTTTGGAAACAACAAGAATCAACTTTGTTTCGAGAAATTAATCAAAAGTATTTCGAGATACAAGATTTGAAAGCTCAATTACAAGATAGGGACGTTGCAATCAGTGAGTTGAAGAAACTCAATGAGAAATCGAAAGGAAAGTTTGTGGAAACTAAGTTTGATAAAACACATGTTGTTCGTCAAACAAATGAAATTAAGGTTCCAAAACCATTAGTTTTAGGTAAACCGAATCCTTTTTCAGAATCTCTTGAAAAGAGAAATTTTTCAAAACCAAGGTCGATTACGAAGAGTGATGTGAGCAAGGGGTTATCAAAACCAGTCACTCCACAGAACTTGCCTCACACTCAAACTGAAAAACAAGCTAAAATAAATAATAATGTGATTAAACCAGGGATGTATCGCTTAGACACCAAGTAAACACAAACTAAACACCTCAGTTGCCTTAGACTTTTAGGAATACGAATCCTCGTGTGTCTACCTCTACAAGAGTAATTCACAACACTAGTGTTAGCAGGCCACAGCTTAGGAGCACTCAAATGAAAGATAAGGTCGTGCAAAACAATAGTCAAGTGAAGTTTAAGTAGAAGGAAGTAGAAGTACATCATAGTATTTCTAGTATTTCTAATAAAACCAAGTCCGTAACTGCGGGTAATGACGGTTTAAAGTCAAGAACTTCGAATGTTAATGTTGTTTGTGTAACTTATGGCAAAATGTGTGTTTAATGCAAATCATGATGCTTGTGTTTCTAAGTTTTTGAATGACGTGAATGCTAGAACTAAGAAGCCTCAAGTAGTGCCTATTAGTGCTAGAAAACCTACAAGAAAAGTAAACCAATCTGTTGCAACATCCCCTAAGAAAACATTTTCTTCAGACTCTATTATCCAGAAATCCAGGAGTTAATATAGGATGCTTTATGAGAAAACCAGTAAGGCATGGAAATGGTGGATAGAAAAACAATGTTCATCAGGATATCGATGGATTCCTAAGACAAAAATGCGATGGGTGCCTAAACTTAGTAAAGAAAATGTAAACACAAGTATTAATCCTACTATAGATAATGCATCTAGGATAACTAATGTCTTAAAACTCACAAATACTTTAGGATCCAATTTGTCAAGTATTCCATCGTCCTCAAATTCTCTTGCAGATTATGAAAATCATCCTATTCATTGTTGACTCTGGATGCACAAAGCACATGACCAGAAATCTCAAGTTGCTATGCAATTTAGTTGAAAAATATTTGGGTACGGTAAGGTTCGGCAATGATCAATTTGCACCGATTCTTGGTTACGGGGATTTAGTTCAAGGAAATGTCATGATCAAGAGGTTTTATTACGTCGAAGGCCTTAATCACAATTTATTCTTTGTTGGTTAATTCTGTAATGCAGATATGGAAGTTGCTTTCAGAAAATCAATGTGCTATATTAGAGATCTTCAGGGACATAACCTACTTACGGGTACTCGTGGATCTAATCTTTATACCATAGCTCTTCAAGAATCATCTTCACCAACTCCATTCTATTTCTTAGCAAAAGATTCACCAACTCAAGCATAGTTATGACATCGTAGACTCTCTCATCTTAACTTCGATACCATCAACCTGCTTTCAAAGAATGACATTGTGAATGGCTTACCAAAGTTGAAGTTTGTAAAGGATCAACTGTGTTTATCTTGTAAAATGGGTAAAGCAAAAAGAAGTTCTTTCAAGTCATTAATCGTTACAAGATCACAGAAACGGTTAGATTTGCTTCACATGGACTTATGCGGTCTAATGCGGATTGAAACCATCAATGGAAAGAAATGCATTCTGGTGATTGACGATGACTATTTAAGATACACATGGACTCTTTTTCAGAGATCCAAGGATGAAACTCTAGAAGTACTTAAAGACTTTCTAAAGATGATTCAACGTAAAACTCAAGCTCAAGTAATAACGGTTTAAACTGACAGAGGCACAAAGTTCTTAAACAAGTCACTTATGCATATGTTAGATATTAGAAAAAGACTTGGTCACCCCGTGTATTTTACTGTTTATTATAGCTCGTAGTTTAATAGTTAATAGTACTCGTAGATTATTAATAGCTTAATCAGTCAGCGTTTTCGGTTTTATTCGGTAACGGGGAATACCCGGTATCAGTTTGTAAGTACTGATATATGAGGCCTCTCCAAATGTGGAAGAGGCTAGATAATAGTACGATACAGATCTACCTGGTAACCGTAACCGCTACTTAAACCGAAAACGAGCTATTAACTAGTTAAACTACGAGCTATAATAAACAGATAAACGTCAAACGGGGTTTTTACCAGTCTTTTGTCTAATATCGATAAAATAAGCATGAATGACTTGTTTAAGAACTTGTGCCTCTGTCATGAGTTAAACGTTCTAGCTTGTGGTCTGGATGTGAGTTTTACGGTTGAATCATCTTGAAAAGTCATTAAGTACTTCTAGAGTTTCGATCGCCTTGGATCGTCTGAAAAAGAGTCCAATTGTTATCTTACCAACGTAGTCCATCGCAATCACCAGAATGCATTTCTTCGAGTTGATTGTTACAATCCAGCATTGAGACCGATCTAACGTCCATGTGCGAGCAAAATCAAACCGTGTTTCTGTGGCATCTGATAAAGATAAATGACTTTAAAATACTACTTCTGGAATTGCTTTACCTATATTACGCAAGAGTAAACACAGTTGAGATCTTACAAACTTCAACTTTGATATGAAAGCCATTCACAATGTCAGTTCTTTGAACAAGCCGGTTGATAGGTATCGGGTGACTGATAAGATTAGAGAGTTCTAGCGATGACATAACAATCCTTGAGTATGGGTGTGAATCTATTGCTACAAGTAAATAGAAAGGAGATTGGAGAGAGATGGAGTGTCTTGCAGTAGCTATGGTATAAGAAAAGATTCCAGCGAGTACCCGTAAGTTAGGTTATGTCCCTGAAGATCTCCTAATATAGCACTCTATGATTTGGTCAGAAAGCAACTACCGCGGTATCTGCATTACAGAGATAACTACAAGAAATAAAGTTGAGAGATAAGGCCTTCGACGTAATAGAAAACCTCTTATGGAGTCAGATTACAGATTCCTTGAGACTAATTCCCCGTAACCAAGAATCGGTGGCAAAGTTGTGATCATTGAGACCGAACCTATCTACCGGTGACCAAATACTTTTTCAACTTAAAATGCATAGCAACCTTGAGATTTCTGAGTCACATGGTCTTTTGTGCATGCCAGGGACAGTCCAACAAAGAATAGGAAATTTTCATAATCAGCAAGAGAATTTGAGTGACGGAAGATGATACTTGACAATTGGATCCTTAAAGGTATTTGCTCGTTTTACAGACATAGAGTTATCCTGATGGGCATTATCTATAGTAGGTGATAAATACTTGTGTTTAACATTTTCATTTAGCTAAGGTTATTAGGCAGCCCATCGTCAATTTTGTCTTATGATTATCCATCGCTATCCAGGATGAACCATTGTTATTTCTATCCACCATTTCCATGCCTTACTGGTTTTCTCATAAAGCATCCTATAGTAACTCTGGATTTCTGGATAATAGAGTCTGAAGCAATTGTTTTCTTAGGGGATGTTGCAACAGATTGGTTTACTTTTCTTGTAGGTTTTCTAGCACTAATAGGCACTACTTGAGGGCTTCTTAGTTCTAAGCATTCACTCATTCAAAGACTGAGAAGACACAAGAGGCAACATGATGTTTGCATTAAACACACATTTTGTGTCCATAAGTTACACAAACACATTAACAATCGAAGTTCTTGACTCTGTAAACCTTCTTACCCCATTTATCATGACTAGGTTTTATTATTAGAACATACTTGAAAATACTATGATGTACATTCGTACTTGTCCTGCTACTTAGAACTTCATCTGAGTCTAATGTATTCTTTGCGACGACCTTATCTTTTATTTGAGTGCTCCTAAGCTGTGGCCTGCTAAGCTGACTAGTGTGTTTGAATTACTCGTTGTGAGGACTGGGTAGACACAACGAGGGATTGCTATTCCTAAAAGTCTAAGGCAACTGAGGTGTTTAGTTTGTGTTTACTTGGTGTCTAAGCGATACATCCCTGGTTTAATCACATTATTATTTATTTTAGCTTGTTTTTCAGTTTGAGTGTGAGGCAAGTTCTGTGGAGTGACTGGTTTTGATAACCCCTTGCTCACATCACTCTTCGTAATCGACCTTGGTTTTGAAAAATTTCTCTTTTCAAGAGATTCTGAAAAAGGATTCGGTTTACCTAAAACTAATGGTTTTGGAACCTTAATTTCATTTGTTTGACGAACAACATGTGTTTTATCAAACTTAGTTTCCACAAACTTTCCTTTCGATTTCTCATTGAGTTTCTTCAACTCACTGATTGCAACGTCCCTATCTTGTAATTGAGCTTTCAAATCTTGTATCTCGAAATACTTTTGATTAATTTCTCGAAACAAAGTTGATTCTTGTTGTTTCCAAACTTTGTCATTTTTAAGTTGTTCCTTACATTGTTTTAAAGCAAGTTCAAGAGAAATCGAGTGTTGCTCGAGTGTATAAAAACTTTTTATCAATTTATGATAATCTTCTTTACTAACAGTGTCTTTTTGTTTGGAAAGCTCAATTTTAAGACATTCACATTCCTTGAATTTTTCTAGATATTTGCATGCCATTTCAGAATATGCATCGATATCAGTCATAGAACTTAATGTAATACAAAATATCTTTTAAGAGACATTCTTATAGAAGTAGATCATATTCATTTGCAAATTCTGTCTTATCAGATTAGAGTTCGGCAAGCTCTTTTTCAAGTGATTGGACATACTATAAATCGTCAAATATTTATTCTTTAAGCAAAATTTTAAATTCACTTGCATTTGCTCTTGTCTTTTCGGCAAGAGGCATTAACAGATTTTTTAAAAACACAAGCAGATGAAACTTTTGAATTTAAAGAGAAGAATGCTGCGTTAATACACCAAGGATCTTTAGAAAACATTCGATATGATCTTCTTCGGAAAGAAAAGAACAATTGCAAAAGGATTTCAAAATAAGTCAAGATAAAGATATTGATAAAATCATTGCTTTATAAAATCAAGTAAAGTGAATTTAAATTTGAAAAATTGCTTAAAGACTGATACCACATATAGGAACCAATATTTCTAATCCTAACACCATCTACGAAACCATGAAAGAAAGAAAGAGAGAGATACGAAAGTAGAAAAGAGAAAGAAGGAAATAGTGGATGGATTATTCTTTCACAAAAAGAAATACAATGAACAACCAACCCTTCTCCTTATGTGGAGAAGGGTATTTATACTCCTAAGCTTAATGAGACGCCTAGGGTTACTTACCATGGGTCGGGCTCAAGTTTTGGTTGGGCTTTAGCCCACAACGTGTACAATATTAGCTTACATAAAGAGCCTAGTACCCTTTTCTAGCCTATTACAACGTGCATTTAATAAAGACCGAAGATTCTATGTTCGACTCAATATTTTTAGGCTAACAGTTTGATTTAAACTAATTAAACTACTAATCTAATCTAACTATGTGGAAACTCGTATAGGTAAACAAATGTGCTCACTTAATCATGTACTACTTCTTAGATTGCTCTTCCTAATCCTATTGCCCATCACCCTTGCGATGTAATGTGTAAGTATTTCCTAAATCATAAGAGAATTACACGAACCCACTTTCTATGCAATATTCCGTTAAGACAACGCACAAGTAAAGTAGTATGAAGACTATTACAAGGCTCTTAAGAGTATATTACATGCGTTTAAACACTTAAAAGTTGATCAACCTTATTAGGGAAAGGCAGTATGAAGTCTATTGCAAAGGTATCGTTTCTACACAATCACATTTCCCTAGACGTCTTCGCAATTAATAAAGAAGCTAGTTTTCTAGAGCCTAACGTGCACACCACCAACAAGAAGCAATAGTAAAAGAAATTACAAACTAAGTTTCATGCAATCATAAGCAAACACTAATAAATTTAGGCTAACATCTTAATTGAAAGCAAAGAACAGTTAATCAAACAATACATAGACATATCGAAATATTAAAGGGATAAAAAGAAATTCACTTTAATAAAACATGGAGTAATGGTGGATCAATATGGTTATAAAACCTTAAAAACGTCTACAATTATGCACCATGTCATTCCCTAAGTATTACCTACGAATTCTACACTTAAAACCTAAAAACTAAGCCTGTATATATAGGAAAATAGTCACGACATCGTCGCTTGTTAATTGCGACGCCATCAACCCGCTGAATCTTTTATAGGCTTCTTTAAGCCGGCTACTTCAGACGCCGTCAGCAGAATCTCTGACACCGTTGCTTGAGCACTTTGACGCCGTTACAAGGATTTGTGACGCCGTCTCCACACACTATATGCCCTTTTGATATTAATTTTTGTGTAGAGTTAAAATCTTATCCATTTCTTCCCAAATTGAGTCCAAGTCACGTGTATTTCCTTCAAATGCCATCCAAATGCTAAAAACACATAAGAAACGATTAAGCACGTATTTTGGGCATATTTGCATGATTAGGAGGTTAAATGGCCTCGTAAAAGTGTATAAAATGACACCTCATCAAATACCCCTACACTTGAGATTTGCTTGTCCTCAAGCAAATAAGCTTTTCTACCTAGTCAATAGCAATATCGAGGCATTTAACTTACTCAATAAAGATAATTCACGGAACAACCAATTAGACCTCGTAGTTAAAAGCACGTAAATTATATACTATCACCTCACATAAGTGTTTGGATTCTTTCTTTCTCTCGGGTGTATAACGAATTATAACAATATGGGAAACAGGAAAATAACACTCATTACCTGTCGTAGCATATAAATTACCATAGGCTTAATAAAAGACCAATCCTCCACCGCATTGGCGTAAGCACCTAGGAATTACTATCAAAGAGGTCTTTAAAGGGGTGTGATATTTAATTGTAGGGTAAAGAAAACACGGTTGGGGGATATTTGGGGAATTTTTCTAGTGGCAAGTTAATTATATACAAGAATACATGTAAAAAGCGTTGCTAAGCCAAGACTCGACCACACTAGGATAAAGATATACAAACTCTACATCAAACTCTTTCTTTTTCTTTTCTTAACACTATTTTAACATAAACACAAGCAAAATGGCAACCCGTACATAAATAAACATATACATGACATGGGGTTTATAGACACACCCCTACACTTGAGTTTTTAATATTCAATACATAAACTAACTAATGTCCCAAATTAGAAGGATTAATAAACATGGAGTATAATAAGCACGTATGGGGGTAATAATTCGACTTCTGCCCCATTTCTGCATAAAATAAAAACTACCATGAATCCCAATCGTCCCAAAACTGTATACACTAATAAAAGACTCAACTTAGCAACCATGTACTCAAGCAAATAATTAACTGTGGTTTACAAATGTGATAACAATAATGTACTAAAAATAAGTACATACAAGGAAGGCTAAGGCGATTTAGGTGTAACATTTTTGTAGGGTGTAAACAATGCTCTTCATTAATAATCCAGAATCCATCGGAGAATTACGATAACCATGAAAAGGTTAGGCTCAGAGGGGTGTACTAGGGGTATCTCGCACTAAAAATGAGTGTGTAGCAAGGGTGTAGGGGTAGTTATATGATCGGGGTGACCATCATAACTATACAATATACAGACTAAAAACATAGGTTTATCCTAATGCCTCTTATCATTTAGAAAATCCTAATCACATGAATGCGATCTTACTAGCGGTCTTAATATGCATCACTAAAACAAGTTCTAAAATTTAATATACTACCGGTACACTCTCATATAATTCTAACCGATACCAATGCTCTAGAAAAAGTGACAAAACCACACATGCTCGATTAAATCCATGAACGAGACACATGCGATTGATCATTCCTTAACTCGAGCAAGCTAAATGTTAAAATTATCTAAGCACCAAAGATGGATGCTTAATTCCTAACGATCTAGGGGAGAACCTCACATTTTTAGGGTGGAATTGTTTGAGTGGTAGGGTTTTTGTGCTAGTCATATAACTCCTATCCAATGAAACACTATTAATACTAAGTTTTCATCGGTATGTGCAATAGAAAAATTACTTTTGGCTCAAAATTACTGTTTACGCTACGTTTTAGTATATTAATCATCTTTTTAAGGACAAAGCAAATGCAATTGAAGGAATACTTTCTAAGGCTTTATTTCCCTCTACACTTATTTTGAACATTGCCCCCAATGCTCTACAAGTACTTGAAAAACAAATAAAGGGAAAATAGAAAAAGCAAAAGAAACTAGTACTCCCCTGTTTTTGCTCAATATTAGAGAAGAAACAAGATAAACCGGCTAAATCGTCATCCAAGAATCGTCCATGTGAAAATCCTAAGAACTTCCGAGCTTCTCCTTATCAAATATAACCTAAAAATCAAAGACAAGAAACAACTACACCACGCGTAAAGTTCTACGGGAGAATAATATACAATCTTCGTTTATAAAGTTTAGACACTACAAAAGCAGTAAAGATGGGATGAATGTACTAATGTAATCATGGTTTTATGCAAGGATTAGGAAAATTAGAAATTTTGGAAACTACACAAAATTAATTTTTCAAAAATTCAAGAAAATACAAAATTTACTATAGCTGGAGTGGTGACACCGTCAAGAAGAATTCATGACACCGTCTCCATGAACTATAAATAAAATTTTCTTCGTTTCTTGGAAAAAAAATCTGCACAAATAACCTATTAATTATTTCCTGTAAGAATTTACTGCATAAACTATGAAAATGATTTATACAATCATATGACTCAAAACAAACATACAAGACACAAGACACACGACGTGAATTAATCTAAACTATTTATTTTACATGCTTGAAAAGGTTCTTAGAAACAAGATATTTTCCTTTATACTTATTTGATGCAAAATACCTTTGATCGCAATTACGATGAGGTTAAAGACAAAACAAAGCATGATCACATATAAATCAAACATATAAGAAACAAACAATAAAGAATAAAACACATGACACACCTAAAATGCAAGAAATAAAAGATTGGGTTGCCTCCCAATAAGCGCTTTTGTTTATTAATGAGTCTTGTCGCTAGACTTGGATTCACACTCCTTACGTGACTCCTTCTTCGCTTGCCCTACTTTTCATCTTAATTAGGAAATGGATGGTTTTAGTCACACTTTCGTCTTGCTTATACTTGGGTCCTAAGTTCAAGCTATCCAAGTAATAAGTTTTCTCCTGGTCACTATCATCACTTGATATAACAAAAAGGTAGTAGGTTATTGGTTCTCAAGTCCTCTATATCTATATGTTTAAACCTTTCCATTTTATGAGGCATCTTAAATGTAATTTTTTCGTTATCCTTTTCAAACATGACTGTTCCTTCATCTTTATCATAAACAAGCCTAGACTCCTTCACAAATGGCTTCCCTAATACCATCCGTTCAAGATAATGATCTGGGACACTAGTGGTATCTTTCAACATAACAAAATCACACTTATAAGTGAAATTTCCCACAAAAACCTTTAATCCTCTAACTCTCTTTACAAAATTGCAAATTTTCTTAGGATTTGATGGTTCTCTTTTTGACTCTAATCCTTCACTCATGATCTAATAATAATTAAG
The DNA here is from genome assembly GCA_026074375.1 of Tanacetum coccineum. NCBI lineage: Eukaryota > Viridiplantae > Streptophyta > Magnoliopsida > Asterales > Asteraceae > Tanacetum > Tanacetum coccineum. The sequence continues at coordinate 33,355 of BQNB010048512.1, forward strand.
CCTAGACATTACATTAATTGGTGATTCAAAATCGATGTAAGCTTGTATTTTAAGGAAGTGACCAATCATGCATGATATTTTTTTGTTATTCAAATTTCCTGTTCTTACTTTAGCATTTACCCAAGAAGGTCGAGGGTTTTTTAAATGCTATTCGTGATACCCTAATTCTTCTATAGTAGGAAAGGTGTCAAAGTATTCTAAATCGTCCTCTTCTTCCTCAAATTCATTTTTCGAAATAACTAATGAATCAACACTCCCATTATTCTTAAGCCACAACTCGACTTTCATTTATCTTTAAGGTGAAAGAGTTCATTCCCAAGGGCAAGGCTAGATGGATTCACGTTCTCCATAATGAAGAATGGAATAGTTAAATGGAAATTACAAAATAAAAACACAAAGAAAAGATAGACTACAAGAAAGCCAATTAAAAAGAAAATAAAAATCTTACTTGATAGGAATCTTGTGAGTAGACCAAAGCTAAATAGAATTCGAAACCTAGACTATTCCCCGGCAGCAGCGCCAAAAACTTGATGTGCATGGATTGTAACATAGAAGTTTTACAATCCCTTAGGCAATGTACCTAATCGCTGTAGGGTAGTATAGGCAAGACTCGGGGGTTGTTATCGTTCTCTAAGGGAGAAGTTTGATCCATATAGGATCTCACAAGTTACCTACCGTAGTGCTGTTTAATGTTGACACTAGAAGGATTTCTATTCGTCACTGTGAAATGCTAAAGAGCACCACTCTGAATGTACTGGCAAAATTACGAGGATAATGTGTAGGACTCTAAGATATCACTTGTGTTCTTTAATTGTGAACACCAAGTGTATTTTGGAATTGTGTCCTAATAAGATTTATTGTTGATCTCTTTTGGCTCTAGATTTAATAAGTGTGTTTTGGTTTAGTGATCGAAGGCTGGAGCTGACTGCCACCTTTTCAATATCAACTAACTTGGAGTGAGAGAGTCAATAAATAACGTGTTTATCTCTATGAGAAAGAAACAAGTATCTGTTCAGAGATATTGGGTGGCTAGGGAGGGTTATGCGTTGCATCACTAGGTCCATGATAACTATCTTCAATACCAGTAATCATCTTTGTGATTCTGATAGCATATGTATTGAATCGGTTTCTGCCTTAAGTTGTATGAAGGGCTTCTTTCTTTAGACCATTTATCCTTACATTTCTTTTTCATTCTTTAACCCTTTCAATGTTTACCAAGACGTCATTACTAGCACTTTGTTATGATTGTTCCAATACTAACTCATGCCTTAGTCAACATTTTTCCCTTATTATTATTTAACTCCATCTTTCCTAAGGATTTCTGCTTCTATCTATTGGAATGTCATTGGGTAGATCCTTCCGGTTCTGGTTGGATCATTGGACGTATACCTAACCCTACCACTTTATGACTTCATCGCCTTCATAAATTAGTCAGTTGTAGGGTATAGAGATTGAAACCATAAAATCATTTGAAAATCATTCAAAGTGTTTGATATAAATAAAAACTTTTGACACTTTGAATGTTTCTTTCCTTTTAAAAATGCTCTCCCTACACATGTGCATCGATATTTGAAACTATTTTGCACATGTAGGAAAGAGTTCGCACTTGAGTTAAAGACGATCACATTTTAATCTATTTTAATATAATTTTCTCCCCCTCAAAAATAGCATACCATATGATATTTTTGATATCAATAGAATAAAATTGCTATTTGAGAATTTTGAAAGCACATGGGAGAAAATGGTTATAGCATGATTAATATTGGAACATTTTCTCTTCGATCCCCCTTAATTAATGAGGGATGGAGATAGTGTCGAGGACATAATTTTTTGAAAGATTTTGAATTTATTGAAAAATTCTTAAGAAAAATTGTACCCAGACACTAAATGTTTTGGATACATAAAATTTTAACTTTTATGAGATGTATCTAACAACATAAAGTATTTGGTTTTAAAATCCCCCCTCAAAAATAGATATCAGTCAAAGGATTTAGCGAGGACGGGAGTGTTGAACACAAAATTTTGAAAGATTTTGAAAAATCTTTTTGATAAACTTTTGAAAAATTGTGTTCAACAATTTAGAAACCATTTTCTTGAGCTATAAGACTTTGAATGTCTTTGAATTGATGTTTTAGTATCAGCTCAAGTCCGAGAAGTTGTTATCTTCTCGTTGTGAGGATAAATATACATGAGTGCACACTGTTCTTTATTTAAAGAACGAGTCCTAAGCATAAATACTTAGAAGTCAAAGTTTTGAGCAGACTTTTGAAAAGTTTTTGAAAAGTATACTCGAAAACAAGAAGATTTCTCTTCTTTTGAAGGTAAAGCACACTAAAGCGTACACTTCCCTTTTATTTGAAAAACTGACTTGTGCATTGAAATGTATACAAGTCATTTTGATGAGCAAAATTTTAAAAGATTTTGAAAACCTTTTTGAATAAAAACAAGAAGATTTCTCTTCTTTTCTTAAGATAAGTGAACTGACATGTACACTTTCTTTTCTTTAAAAATGCGGGCCTCATACTGAAGTATACGAAAGCCATTAACTTGAGCTATAAAACTTTGAATGTTTTGATTGAGTAGCTCAAGACCGAAAAGATTTCTCTTTTTGTTGTTAAAGATAAACACACTAAAGCGTACATTTTCTTTTTATCTGAAGACCGGGTTGTTATCTGACATTTATTAACAAACCATTAATTTGAAGCACGGGTCCTGAACTAAAATATCCAGAAGCCATTATTTTAAGCCCGGGTGTTAACCTGAAATAGCCAACAACCATGATGAAATTAAATTGGACAACAACCTTTGGAACCCATTTAAGCACGGTGCTAACGGGCTTACCAAATTTCAAAAACCGTTTAAAGGTTGTGTCAATTCGATGCAAAGAAGTTGAATTCCAACGAGGACTAGAAACCGGTGTTTCATTTGGAAATAATGCTCGTGGAATCAACGGAGATTTAATATTCATTTTGTTTTCCTTTGATTATAAAAATTAGGATTTTCTTATGGAGTTTTATATCTTAAAGAAGAAGAAGATTTATATCTATTGTTAAAACCCGGTGTTTCATTTTAGAAATGAATGGAAATCTTCCATTATTTGAAATTTTGAAAGCAAAGTCATTCTTGTTTTGCAACAAAAGCATTTCTGATTTTGAATATTTGAAAGGTTTTGAATGACTTTGCTTTGGTCTCCACACTTGCTTTACCGGTGTAAAACAAGAGTTTGGAGTTTGAAAAATCTGCTTTTTCTTTCTTAAATCACTTGAGCTCAAAAACTTTTGAGAAGTAGGTGTTTCATAAACGTGAGGTATCTTAGAAAAACTCTTATCTTTTTGCAAATAATAAGTTGTAAACTGACACTCTATTTGAGGAAATAGTTGGAAGATTCCCTTTGTAAATCAGTGCAAAACACTTACTTTTTGTTGAAAAGTTTGAAACTGGAGATCTCCCTTTGTCCCGATTAAGATAATCAAACTTTGCTTTTAGAGAATTGTATGAAGTTCTCAAATCACTATATTCCTTTTGATTTGAAATAAGATCTTGTGATGCTAATTTTGATTCTAAAGAAGCAATTTGTTTCAAAACTGTCTTTTTTCAGCTTTAAATCTTAAGTCGTATGATCCAATTGTCGTTCAATACAACTCTCGTCTTTTTAATTTTTCAAATTGTTTCGCATAACTGTCCCGTTTTTCTTTGAAAAAACGACTTTGGCATCTCAAATCTTTATGGTTTATTGAGCTAAAGATCATTTCGAGAGCTCCTGAAATCTTATGTTTTTAAAAATGAATGTTTGTTTCAAAACTTGATGTTTCATTTCCGAAAATAATCTTTTTCTCCCCAGATTCTGATTCAACATTCAAGGGAACAGAATCATACAAAGATTTTTGAAGGAAATCATTGGAAATTCCAGAGACAAACTTTTTCTTTTTCATTGATTCAATATTTTAAAAAACATTATCAAACTTTTTATCTGCAAATTTTGACAACTAAGACTTTAAATTTTCTGCTTCATTTTGAGAGACATTTAAACTTCGTGTCTGAACTCGTGACTTTTTAATTGAATCAAAAAAATTTTGTAAACCAACTTCAAGTGTTCATTCTCTTTAATTAGTGAAGCCACTTGATGATCCAACTCAATGTTTTGAGTTTTAATCTCATCAAAATCGAATTTAAGTTTGACATCATCACATTGATTAGTTTCATCCCTTGAAGTTTGAATTGACTCAAACAAATCTTTATAAGTCTTTTTCAAATGTGCATTTTTGATTTATAATGACGCCACAAAATTCTTATTTTCTGTTTGCATTGTTTTCAAAGAATTGTTTTCTGGAATCTTATGTTGAAGAGCAATTTCAAAAGCAATACTTTGTGCCTCCAGCTTTGAAAAATCATTTTGAAGTTGGGTAATGGTCTTTTTGAGACAACAATTTTCATTTTTCAAAGAAGAATTTTGTTCAAATATCTCATTCTCATACAAATGGCTACGTGACTTTGATATGGCTAACTCAAACTGGGTTTAGAAGAATTATGTCTGAATGTCCAAAATTAATCACTTTTCATCAAACTCGTCTTCTAAAGACATGACGCACTTTAAATCATCTTTCATTTCTCTGACAAGACTCTTTTTAAAGCAGTTTAGTTAAAGATTGACATTTTTAACTAACGGTTCAAATTCATCAGATAATTGATTTCTAACTCCCGTATTAATGTTTTGTTCATAACTCTGTTCAAAATTCATTCTGAACAATTTATCTCGATTAAGTTCTAATTTTTAGAATGTTTGTTTTTCAAACTTAATCATTTCCTGCTTGACATAGCAAAAGTATTTCATTGGAAGACTGCTCCAAAGATTTGGATCATGATTTCATAATTGAGCTTGTTCAAAATGTTCTTTCAGATTTTGAGTTTGTTCCAAATATTTTTTCAAATTAACATTTCTTCTTTTCAAGGAACTTTTGGTGGTTCTTCAAATTGAGTCTCAGCATATACAAAGCCATGATACAAAAGTGGGGATTTTTTTTGTTTTACTTTCAAACGTTTTTTAGCTTCACATTTTAATTCCTCTTCAGAAACGATCTTATGATTAGAAATCAAGTCTTTTCCTATTTCATCAATGTTATACAAGCAAACAAGCTTCCAATGCTGCACCTTCGGTGACCAAACAAGCTTTTATTACTGCACCCTCAGTGATCAAACTCTCTTGCTGTTGTAACTCACTTTCGTTTAGCCATTTTTCAATCTTGTTTATTGCTTGAACTTCACTTTCTTTGAACCGTAATTCTTCGTATTTAAGTACTCTTTCATCAATAAGCTTGTCGAGTTCTTCCAAATACCGAAGTAAGAGACGTCTATAATTTTCAGGTTCCCATCTCGTACCGTCATTAAAGCTCTCTTGCCAGCTTTTATTTGGAACATCTGAAGCATTCCCCTTTTTCGAATCAAAAAATTCCTTGAACTTTTTCTGAGTACAACAAGACAAGTCTTAGAATCATGCCTATGAAAATTGTCTCTTTCAAGTTGCCATTGTAATTGATTTAAATTGTGGTACATCTTTTCTCTGAAAGTCTGATGCTCTTCACGAAAGAATATACGAAAGGCAATTTCAAATGGTCTTGGGTTTATGAAGTTAAAAGAACTACAGAGATATTCAAGATGTATCCTAAGCTTTTTAAACCATGCCAAGCATTTTTGATGTAGTTCCTTTTCATCCAGTTGCTCCTATTGCAACTTCATCTCTTTTGAATTTGAACTTGACGATTTCATTGAATTCTGATGTGTGAATTTGATTTGTGGATCTTTTCGATGATTATGAAGTGTTGTGTGGTTCGAACAATTAACCCGCAGTTTTTCCCTCCAAAAATTAATTTCAAAATTTATTTCGCTAAAATTTGAAATCCTCTTTTAGAATCCAATTTTAAGTGTAGGAAATTTTTTTTGAAAATTTATGATTTTGACGTCAATTTTACCTGAAAAATTTGAATTTCGACCCAAAAATTTAAATTTTAGCCAAAAATTTCCACTATTATACCTAAATTTGAATTTGACGTAAAAATAAGCTTTAAAGTTTACTATAAAAATATATATTTTACTCAAGTTTTCCAGCCAAAAAACTCTTTTTATTAGGAAGGATATTTCACGGGATTCAACTGGTTACGTATTTCACATAATGAATTCCTAGTCTTATTTTGCAGAATAAAGTAAATACTTGTTTTGCAGGATAAGAGTATTACTTATTTTGCAGAAAGAAATCCTGTAAACATATTTCGCACAAAATACATGTTTCGCACAAAGAACTTATTCCGCAGAAATAAACTTGTACTTGTTTCGCACAATTAAACCTATAACTTGTTTCGCACAAATCACATATTTCCCAGAAATAGACTTGTTTTGCACAAATAAACCTATGTTATGTTTCGCACAAATAACATATTTCGCAAAAATAACTTATTTCGCAGGCTTAACCTGAAAACATATTTCGCAGAAACAACCTAATACATATTTCGCAGGACTCAAAACAGATTTCGCAGGATTCAAAACATATTTCTCAGAAACGTACAAAAATGAAACAAATAAATTAAAATTACCTAAAAGCACACTTTTTGATTGTTTTTCTTGATTCTTTTTGCAAAACTAAGTTTTGTTATGCTATATCTATCATAAAAATTCAAACTTGAGTGTTTTTAACAACAAAAATTTACCACTTTATTTTTCGTGTAAAGTACTAAAAAACACCAAAAATTTCAAGTTTTTTGCAAGATAGATCTCAAACAAACGCACTAAATACACTAGATATTGTTTTGGAATAGAAAGATACTAGCTTTTTGACAGAATAAACACACAAATAAAATAAGCCGAATCATTTTAAGCCTAAAATAAGCTCGAAATAAGCAAAAAAAAAAACCACACACGAACACTAAAGATCCCAAGATGAACCATGGTGAATGATACCAATTGTAAAATATGGATTTCATACAAATCTAACACATACACACGAGATAGAGAAGAGCGGAGAAAGGGAGAGATGGTGGAGGTGGTTGGATACATGAAAGGATTTCTTATTTATTTCACATAGAAAAACACACTCACATACCCTCTCTATGTGTAGAGAGGGTTCTTATATAGTTCCTTGGCCGACCATGGGCCTTCTAGTGGGCTTCCATGGGCCGGTCCTTAGACTATTACATTACTTTTCCTTACGAACTAGCCTATCAAACTACATATTCCACGCTTAATATAGTCTAACTATTACAAGACTCGTCAGAACGATAATGATCATCACTTCACTAAAAACTAAATTTCTAACAGAATGTTTATCAAACATAAGTAAGTTTCAAGTTCATAAATTGTTCATCACATAATGCCTTAATGAAGTAATTTTTTGATTTAAAGTTTGCAGGTGTTCATCATAGAATGTTTGAATAGAGGATTACCTAAATTTAAGGGTTAATAAGGTTGTTTGGCAATTGGCTAAGTAGGATTTGAAGTATTTTATTAAGAAGATACCAAGTTTGAATGTGTTGTTTGGGGATTTGAGTGTTGTCATTTTGGTTATTTGTGAGTTTAGAAGTTATTGTCTTAAGTAGCTCAAACCAACTTGTAAGGTTCATCGAGTAATGTTCATCTAAAAGATTTTTTATTATGTTTACCAACACAAAAACTTTTGTAGCTTTTTTATCAATCTATGTTCATCAATATTATCCTTATCAGTCTATGTTTATCAATACTAAATGTTCGTAAATACTTTTCTCATAAGTTCATCAAATGTTCATCAACAAGGGGGTTGGACTACGCTCTGCTGAGAGACGATTGGCGGGCATCATTTTTGTTGAAGGTAGAATGGTTTCACTAAGATCAGTGGTCGTTGTTGTTGTTGACGTCGAGTTGGGTGTCGGTGTTGTCATATTTCAATTTTATTGAGTTTTCCAGTTTGTTATTTTTTTGTTTTGATGGTATGGTAAAACTGATTGGATTGATAATATAAAGGCTAACCAATTTACATTTTCCACTCTAAGTCAGAACTAAAATGCAATCGCCAGTGTTGGTGCTATGTGTTGCTGGGGCTAAAACTGAACTATGGCAATCATATTGATTAGGAGTCATCGCATTGTTTAGAAAACATAAGATATCACCAATCATGTTGAAGAAGCAATTGTTTAGGAAACATAAGATATCACCAAAATGGCTTGGTTGCGAACTGTAATATGAATTTAGCATATACCAAAAGAAGCTAACACTAATGTTACTCGAGTTTATTACTTACATACCGCATATCTTAATAGAAGCTTTTACCTTAAGCAAAACCGGTATGAAATTAAAGTAAAACGTATATATTTCAACATTGGAGAATCCAACTCTTTATTGCACGGGAGCAATGCTCTTTCAGATTTCAGTGACTTCCATGTAACTTTAACTCGAACTGTATCCACATGCTGCAAACGCCTTAAGCCATCTGCTAAAAATGTATAATACCTATTAGACTTATCATAAAAAAGTACCCTGCTACACATACTACGTGACAGGAAACCAAAGTCGAGCGACAAAATTGAAGGCTCTTGAATTCCATGACTATATTAAAGAAAATATTCAAAAACGATTCGGTCCATAGTGATAGGGAATGTGTTATCAAATCATGTATACTTATAGTGAGCACGTAGGTAACATCCTAACCCAAACACACCTTATCTATGCCCAATTCAGCTCTGTGTCTCAAAACCGCCCAATGTACATCCCTAATCCAAACAACCCCTAATCTGATTGTAATTAAAAATTTTAAGTAACTTTGTTAGTTTAACTTCATCCAAACATATATTCAAAACATTTAAACATGACCACTTTCTTCATACGCGTAGCAATGTATTTGGGTCATTATATTTAATTAATTACACTTTGGGTCAATTTCAACACTTTTGACCCGTTTGGCCTTTTCAAAACGTATCATCAACAAAGACATTAACCTTTCTTTATAGTGTCGTAACAATTTGAGTGTTTGGAACATATCACTTCTAAAAATATTTTAGATTGGTGTTTTTGCACGAAATCTGTGTCTACTAAAACTTTTTACCATTACAAATAGTTCTCAAAATTGTTGTTTTCATGAAATTTTTATATGCTGAAACTTTTTACCATTCTAAAAACTGAGCTGGTAGCCACTTATGTACACATCATGACATACATTAG
>BQNB010048513.1:9417-33302 GCA_026074375.1 Tanacetum coccineum
TAAGATGCAAACCCAGATCTACTTTATCAATAATCTTTTCCCCGGCGACAATCCCCAGCGACATGTCGCTGGGGAAACATATACTTTTGTCGTTTAGAGTAAATTGGCAGGTTAATGAAAATTTTGGTCTAGCTCCTTGCTAGCTTTCTAATAAAAGTTGCTGTTCAAAAAAAAAAGAAAATTTTGGTGGGTTAGTATCCCCGGCGACATGTCGCCGGGGAAAACTTAAAATAAATAACTTACTTTTTTTTAGTATATTTAATTAACTTTTTAACTAAATTACTTAAAATAAATAACTTTTTTTTAGTATATTTAATTAACTTTTTTATAAAATATATAATAACTTTTTTATAAAACATATAACTTTTTATAAAAAATATAAATTGGTTCGTTTCGGCCGGGTCGGTCCGGTTCCTCGTTTCGTATATAATTATTATTTAAAATGATTTTTTATAAAATATATAATAACATTTTTATAAAATATATAACTTTTTATAAAAAATATAAATTGGTTCGTTTCGGCCGGGTCGGTCCGGTTCCTCGGTTCGTATATAATTATTATTTAAAATGATTTTTTTATAAAATATATAATAACTTTTTTATAAAATATATAACTTTTTATAAAAAATATAAATTGGTTCGTTTCGGCCGGGTCGGTCCGGTTCCTCGGTTCGTATATAATTATTATTTAAAATGATTTTTTTATAAAATATATAATAACTTTTTTATAAAATATATAATAACTTTTTTATAAAATATATAATAACTTTTTTATAAAATATATAACTTTTTATAAAAAATATAAATTGGTTCGTTTCGGCCGGGTCGGTCCGGTTCCTCGGTTCGTATATAATTATAATACAAAATGATTTTTTATAATTACTTATCCCCGGCGACATGTCGCCGGGGAATCAACAAAAATAAAAAAAATAACTTGTTTTTTATTGTTATTTATATAACTTTTTTATAAAATATATAATAACTTTTTTATAAAATATATAATAACTTTTTTATAAAATATATAACTTTTTATAAAAAATATAAATTGGTTCGTTTCGGCCGGGTCGGTCCGGTTCCTCGTTTCGTATATAATTATTATATAAAATGATTTTTTATAAAATATATAATAACTTTTTTATAAAATATATAACTTTTTATAAAAAATATAAATTGGTTCGTTTCGGCCGGGTCGGTCCGGTTCCTCGTTTCGTATATAATTATTATATAAAATGATTTTTTATAAAATATATAATAACTTTTTTATAAAATATATAACTTTTTATAAAAAATATAAATTGGTTCGTTTCGGCCGGGTCGGTCCGGTTCCTCGTTTCGTATATAATTATTATATAAAATGATTTTTTATAAAATATATAATAACTTTTTTATAAAATATATAACTTTTTATAAAAAATATAAATTGGTTCGTTTCGGCCGGGTCGGTCCGGTTCCTCGTTTCGTATATAATTATTATATAAAATGATTTTTTATAAAATATATAATAACTTTTTTATAAAATATATAACTTTTTATAAAAAATATAAATTGGTTCGTTTCGGCCGGGTCGGTCCGGTTCCTCGTTTCGTATATAATTATTATATAAAATGATTTTTTATATTAGAGGTTCAACGTATGAGTTAGGGTTACACATTAGAGGTTCAACGTATGAGTTAGGGTTACACATTAGAGGTTCAACGTATGAGTTAGGGTTCAATATTAGAGGTTCAACGTATGAGTTAGGGTTAGACATTAGAGGTTCAACGTATGAGTTAGGGTTACACATTAGAGGTTCAACGTATGAGTTAGGGTTACACATGAAAGGTTCAACGTATGAGTTAGGGTTACACATTAGAGGTTCAACGTATGAGTTAGGGTTCAATATTAGAGGTTCAACGTATGAGTTAGGGTTACACATTAGAGGTTCAATGTATGAGTTAGGGTTCTATATTAGAGGTTCAATGTATGAGTTAGGGTTTCATGTTAGAGGTTCAATGTATGAGTTAGGTAACTATAATAGAGGTTCAATGTATGAGTTAGGGTTCTATATTAGAGGTTCAATGTATGAGTTAGGGTTCTATATTAGAGGTTCAATGTATGAGTTAGGGTTCATTAGAGGTCAAACGCATTAGTTAGGGTTCAATATTAGAGGTTCACCGAATGAGTTAGGGTTACACATTAAGTTCAAGGTATGAGTTAAGGGTTACACATCAGAGTGTTCAACGTATGATTTAGGGTCACAAATATTAGAGGTTACAACGGTATGTAGGTTATTGTTCAAATAGATGAAAGGAGTTCAACAGTATGATTCAGGGTTAGACATGAGAGTTCAACGTATGAGATTTTAAGGTCAATGTAAAGAGGTTAACGTATGAGTCAGGGTTACACATTAGAGGTTCACCTTATGAGTCCAGGGTTTACACATTAGAAGGTTCAACGTATGAGTTAGGTTACACATTAGAGGTTCAACTGTAATGAGTTAGGGTTCAGTTTAGAGGTTCAACGTATGAGTCAGGGTTACACATTAGAGGTTCAACGTATGAGTCAGGGTTAGACAGTAGTTTTTCATTAAGATAAATCATTTTAGCATTTGGAATGTAGGAAAACTTAATATGCTTTAATGTTTGAGATGGGAAAACTTAGTATGCTTTAATGTTTGAATGTAGGAATACTTCACGAGATCTACCAAGGGATGAGAAAACTTAATATGCTTTAATGTAATTTGATATTATAATAATAAACGTTAATCGATTAGGAATCATTCCGTGTATTTTGATTATTTATTGTGGTTAAACTGCATTTAGTTCAGTTAATTTTGAAGTAAATTTATCAAATTAGCAAACTAATAAATGATAAAAATTTTAATCGATTAGGAATCATTCCGTGTATTTTAATTATATATAATTTTTAAATGCATTTTATATATGTACAAAAATTGTTTTAATTATTATATAAAATGATTTTTTATAAAATATATAATAACTTTTTTATAAAATATATAACTTTTTATAAAAAATATAAATTGGTTCGTTTCGGCCGGGTCGGTCCGGTTCCTCGTTTCGTATTTTATAAAAAATATAAATTGGTTCGTTTCGGCCGGGTCGGTCCGGTTCCTCGTTTCGTATATAATTATTATATAAAATGATTTTTTATAAAATATATAATAACTTTTTTATAAAATATATAACTTTTTATAAAAAATATAAATTGGTTCGTTTCGGCCGGGTCGGTCCGGTTCCTCGTTTCGTATATAATTATTATATAAAATGATTTTTTATAAAATATATAATAACTTTTTTATAAAATATATAACTTTTTATAAAAAATATAAATTGGTTCGTTTCGGCCGGGTCGGTCCGGTTCCTCGTTTCGTATATAATTATTATATAAAATGATTTTTTATAAAATATATAATAACTTTTTTATAAAATATATAACTTTTTATAAAAAATATAAATTGGTTCGTTTCGGCCGGGTCGGTCCGGTTCCTCGTTTCGTATATAATTATTATTATACGTTAGACGTTCAACGTATGAGTCAGGGTTACACATTAGAGGTTCAACGTATGAGTTAGGGTTCAATATGAAAGGTTCAACGTATGAGTCAGGGTTAGACATTAGAGGTTCAACGTATGAGTTAGGGTTCAATATGAAAGGTTCAACGTATGAGTCAGGGTTAGACATTAGAGGTTCAACGTATGAGTTAGGGTTCAATATTAGAGGTTCAACGTATGAGTTAGGGTTACACATTAGAGGTTCAACGTATGAGTTAGGGTTACACATTAGAGGTTCAACGTATGAGTTAGGGTTCAATATTAGAGGTTCAACGTATGAGTTAGGGTTACACATTAGAGGTTCAACGTATGAGTTAGGGTTCAATATGAAAGGTTCAACGTATGAGTCAGGGTTAGACATTAGAGGTTCAACGTATGAGTTAGGGTTCAATATGAAAGGTTCAACGTATGAGTCAGGGTTAGACATTAGAGGTTCAACGTATGAGTTAGGGTTACACATTAGAGGTTCAACGTATGAGTTAGGGTTCAATATGAAAGGTTCAACGTATGAGTCAGGGTTAGACATTAGAGGTTCAACGTATGAGTTAGGGTTCAATATGAAAGGTTCAACGTATGAGTCAGGGTTAGACATTAGAGGTTCAACGTATGAGTTAGGGTTCAAATACTCCCGCCAAAATACTCCCGCCAAAAAATCCCGCCAAATACTCCCGCCAAGCACTCTTCTTTACCATAAAAGCAGATAGTATCTTATCCTCCCAAGCACACACAATCTTATCCTCACAACCACCACCACATTCACCACCACCTCGATCAACTGCCACCAGATGGAGCGATATAATCAAACTTTTAAGTGCACGTGTGAAAGAGGAGATGTGGTGTTGCGAACATCAAGCAAACCTTACAGTTATGGTAAACAATACTACGCATGTCCTTATTCAAAGGTGAACTATCAAAACATAATTATTTATGTAATATACAATAATTTGCTTGTCAAAATGACTTTTCTTATGATTTCCTTACTACGTAACAGCCAGGAACTCAAGATAGAGGATGTGGCTACTTTATGTGGATGGATGACCTCAGGCTCCATATAAGTTCTTCTTCTGGATCGTCAACACCTCCAAGTTATTCTCCGGGAACTTCAACACGTCCAAGTTATTCTCCGGGATCTTCCAGATCTGCACAGAATCTCGGAAAGGCAGAGTGCTCAAATTGTAAGTTCTTGGCTGAAAAGATAAAGACACTAGAGGCAAAGATAAAGATACTAGAGGGAGCACTAGAGATGGAAAGGCATCCCGAGAAACACACACTTGATTCAGTTGCAATACTTCACGAGCTCTATAATGAGATGGGAAAACTTAGTATGGAGTAGTTTTTCATTAAGATAAATCAATTTAGCATTTGGAATGTAATTCATATGCTTTAATGTTTGAGTGTTTATCGATTTCTAATGTAATTTGATGTTATAATAAAAAACGTTAATCGATTAGGAATCATTCCGTGTATTTTGATTATTTATTGTGGTTTAACTACATTTAATTCAGTTAACTTTGAAGTAAATTTATCAAATTAGCAAACTAATAAATGATAAAATAAATAAATAAAAATAACATTTAGTTACGATTTATCTGAATTTATAAAAAAGAAATTTAGGGTCGACATTGTCGACCCTAATTTTTATTATTCATTTTTAATATTAGTTTAAATGATTTTTAATTTATTTAATATTAATTAAATTATTTTTTATTCATTTTTAATATTAGTTTTAATTATTTTTAATATAAAAAGAGATTTATCATAAAAGGTTTATTGGTGGAATAAATGTTTTATATAAAAGAGTTTAGGGTCGACATTGTCGACCCAAAATAGCAAATATATGTCGACCCTAAATTTGCCTCCAAAATTTCCAAAATTTTCACCAAATTTAAACACCCCGCCATATATTTCGACCCAAATTTTTCAATACAAAAAATTAGGGTCGACATTGTCGACCCTAAATTTCGACCCAAAATTGTTTTATTTATTTATAAATTGGTTTAATATTTATATATACAATTTAAATACATTTAATACATTAAATAATATATAAAGTTATATATAAATTTTAGGGTCGACATTGTCGACCCTAAATGTCGACCCAAACTTTATACATTAGAGGTTCAAGTTGAGTCGAGGATGTTAGCGGTTATAATTAGAGGTTTCAACGTTATGAGTCGATATGGTATGGTTATACATTAGACGTTCAACGGACGAGTCGAGATGTTAGGATTATACATTAGAGGTATACGTATGAGTCGAGATGTTAGGGTTATAATTAGGTTTCAACGTATGAGTCCGATATGGTATGGTTACATTAGACGTTCCAACGGACGTGTGAGATGTTAGGTTTATACATTAGAGTTAAACGTATGAGTCGAGTTGTTAGGGTTATACATTAGAGGTCAATACGCGGACGAGTCGATATGGTATGGTTATACATTAGACGTTCAATGGATGAGTCGATATGCTATGGTTATACATTTGAGGTTCAACGGATGAGACAATATGTTACGGTTATACATTAGAGGTTCAACGGATGAGACGATATGTTAGGGTTATACATTAGAGGTTCAACGTATGAGTCGAGATGTTAGGGTTATACATTAGACGTTCAATGGACGAGTCGATATGGTATGGTTGTACATTAGACGTTCAACGGAAGAGTCGATATGCTATAGTTATACATTAGAGGTTCAACGGATGAGTCGAGATGTTAGGGTTATACATTAGAGGTTCAACGGAGGCGACGATATGTTAAATTGCTTTTACGAATTTATGTGTTAAATCGTGTTCCTTATTACTGAAGAATTATTCGATCTGTATTTTATGTGTTTATGATTTAGGAATTATGAAATTACTATGATTACATTGAGCTTGTTATGGAATGGGATTACCACTTATTTATGCATTTCATCATTTTTCAATGCATGATTAAATCAAAATAAATTTACATATCTCTTGCATCTATTTGGCTAGTGTCTGAAATGATGATTGGATGATCTAGTATGAGCTGCCAAAGGTGAGCTTGGCTATACGGTTGAAGTTTCTTGTGTCCTGATCATTCTGTAAGTATTTGGATTAAAACTTAAAAACTACGATTTTGAAGAGTTTTGTATCATTGTGTCGCACGCTTCGTTATTATTCACTTAAATTACGTGAAGAAATAATGTTATACGAGCTTCATAATTTGATGCTGTTGCAGGAAAATGCAATAACGTGTAATTGATATCAACTTGCAACTCAACATTTATGACATCGGCGATGGCCCATACATATTTGGCAAATAAAGTGAAGAAAGGAGTAGTGGAATTAACCAGATAACAAAAACCTATATATGGAGAAAGTGAAGTGTTCGAGGCACAAAATTCGAACACCTCGATTCACTTCACTAATTACCAGAAAGCCTGTGCTAATATGAACAATAAGCAATCATATCAGAGTGCTGTTGTGATATTTCAGCTACAAATGTTCGATTTTATGCTATATCTCTATATTATAAGACAGATCATGGTAGATACCTTGGCTTTCTTGTGTATAGCAAACAAATTTACAAGAGTGCTAGAGGCTCCATTAGAACAAAAAGCGACCGGGTTAGAGAAATGGAGCCCATGTTGGAATCGATCCACTTCATTTAACCAATTGTATTGTTTGGTGTCAACTTTATATCGGTCCAACCGGAAATGTAGCTAATACCGTGGGTAAATTCATCGGCTTTTTTCATGTATGATATAAATCCCAGGGTGTGAGAAAAAACAAAATGTTTGTATAGTATATTATCCCTACACAATATCAAATATATACAAAGAATAATAAATTTATTCTGCTGAACTTTTTAATAAAGCTAAAAAAGCACTGTAATATGCTCGATAAGATGAAAAGATTCTTCTATCACCATAGTTAAAATTTCTCTTTAAACATAAGTAAGAACGCCTGAAATATTTTCTTGTTTATAAAACGGATCGGACACTCTTTGGTGTGTGATCATTGATAACTCTACGCAAACAAAAGGCGATCAAATACTAAAACACACAATGTGCAAACATATTTTAAAGAAGAGACTAATTTTGATACCTTAATGTATATATTGCACGTCCTCATCGATAAATGACACCGTACATAAAATATCAAATATCGATGAGTTAATATGCTAAAAGCACTCACATTGTGGTCGTAGAATAGAACACGCACGATTATAGAGCTTGTTCTCATCTTTTTTTTATACAGAATAAATGAGAAAACTTGAGGATTAGCATTGCCTACGTTGCAAGCATTTTTAAAATTGTTCTCAAGTTATGTTTGACAAAAATAATTGTTGCCTTAGAAAGAATAATAAAAAAAAAAAATTCGGAGGATAAAGCTTGTAGATGGAGGATAGAGCTCTGAGCTCGAGCTCGAGCTCGAGCTGTAGATTATGAAAATAAATTATTATTATAAGCTACATAAAGTAACATTTGATTTTAAAAGATTATATAAAATTATTTTTTTATAATCTTATACTCCCTCCGTCCCATATTAAGTGTCAATTTTTGACTTTTTGAATTCTTTTTTCATCAACTTTGACCGTAAATATATTTCTTTATATTATCTATGCTTACTGAAATCTATACCAATTGAAAACTACATTCGAAACTTTATCCATTTATTATATTTGCTTGAGTATCTATAATAAGTAGAAAATAATTAAGGTCAAAGTTGAAGAAAAAAGACTTTAAAAAGTCAAAAATGAACACTTAATATGAGACGGAGGGAGTATAAATTTATTTGCCAAACGAAGCTTAAATTTTGAATAGCTTATTTTTTTCAAAAAAATAATCACAATGTCCTCTTTATCTTTGGTGAAATATACCATTCACTCTCACAGCTTTTATTTGTGTTGATGTGAGAAATAATGAGACTCGATCAGCCATTGTATGTGACATCTATTCGCACCCAACATTCATCAACATCATATGTATCTGGCACAAAAAAGTTTAAATTAAGGAACGTCATGAATGACCTATCAACCAAAAACTATATAAGGAAAAGGGAAGTGAAGCAAAATTTCAAACCTTTACACTTATAAATCAAGACGGCATGTGCATGCCGAAAAGAGATCATATCCCAGTGAGTGATTTGGAGCACAAATGTCGGCATCAATGTTACATTTCCGCGTAGCCTTTTTTGTATAACAAACAGATTTCATATGCTCATCATACAAGTGTTAGTGCTCGATCCATTAGAACGAGATAGGGACAAGTAGAGCAAATTTTAGAGCCTCTTGTGGGAGATCACATGGTTTGGTTTTCAACTTTCATGTGTAGGACCTGCCAACACTTTCATTGGATATGGCTTATTTGCATAACAACCAAACCGCATGTCATTTCAACTAAGCTTATTATTATAAACTACTGCTCTTTAATTAATTTATAAAGAACCAATTTGCTTTTATAAACTTTCTCATGTTCATAACTCGACCCACGCAAAATAAACGTAAAATATGTGCGTGGGATCAATAAACTATTTTAAGTCTATGAACCTCAAAGTTTTTCTACTTTATAAACTTAAATCTATAATTATTGGAATGTTTATGTGCATCACTACAACATTTGGCCGGCTACTCTGGAGAGGACATTTTGAGGGACTCGGAGAGGACATATCCTCGCCAAAGTCTCTCTCACACCAAAATTAATATTAACTACAGATAACTAAACTTCTAATTACGGTCAACGTTTTGGTCACACTCTTTGGCGGGGACATGTCGTCGCCAAAGCTTTTGGTCAAACTCTATCATACTTTCAACCACATTCAAAGTAAAAATGTGCCATGTTTTGTCGTCTTGCGGCCTTTGGCAAGGGCATCTGTGTCCTCGCCAAAGGGCTCGTCACCCGTTCCCTTTTTTTCTTCTAGTGTAAATGTCATCCTCCTTTATTTAAAGATGACACAACTATAATTTGGTTATTATTGAACTTCAAAACTCATCAGTACGATGAATTCATTTTAATTTTTTCCCCACAGTATCAGATTTTTATAATTGGATATTTGTATTTGCGAAAACGATTTTAGTAGGGTGATCAAGTTATAAATGCAGTGAAGTTTTTGTTATCTACACGTATTTACTTCTGCTGAGAATAATACCCTTAGCTATTTTAGCTGAGAATACCCTTATTAGCTATATATATATTACTACGTATAATAGTTGTTAACATTATTACAAACAGTTTTCAACACCATTTTGTTCCGGTTGGAATTGAATATCACCATATTACATAGTAAATCATATCCTCTTATCTCATTAACCTTGATAACATGGCTATTGTGGGAGATGTCATGCTGAATTTACTAATTTACTTATAATAATACTCTGATATCATATTCTCATTCTCAACCTGTCATGTTATAGTAACTTGTAAGTTGTAACATCTATACAACATTTCACTCATTATAACATCCTACTTTTTGTTTGTAGCATCTACTTTCATTCCTCTTGTTATAGCATCCGCAGGTCGTACAGATTGAAACCGTAACACATCACCAGAAAACTTAAAACTCATCTAACATTCACTGTTTACTTGTTGGCCACCCAATTATATATACATGAACTCGTAATCATACCTGGTCTTTTGCACTGTTTTGAGCAAAGGGTTCCTAGTACTTCGAGTTTTCTCCTAATTAGTTACGTTCATAGTGTTTGTTAGTGCTTAAAGTTCCTCGCAACTGTAAATCCACTTGAGCCAGCTATCACACTCCTTCATACAATCACTTGAGCCAGATATTCTTTTGAATTGGCGTATTATATGTAAGTCAATAACTTTTGTCTCAATGCAAGTTAGTGTCGATTCAAGGGATTGCATGCAACATAACCTAGGCTGATAGTTTAGTATATCAAACATACAAACACTTCATTTTAACACTTGGAATAAGTTTACAAATCGATGATGCCACCCTCAAATGCATCAAATTTACACACATATATATAGAAGAAATTAGCCTTTATGACCTTCTTTGTTCCGATCTTATTATCATATGATGGTATTAAAGGATCTGAGTCAATTGACTCATTATATTGTCCATTTTTGGAGAGACATTTTCAAGGGATATAACCACCATGGCCAGCACCAGCACCTTCGCCATTGCCACTCCCATATCCACCATCGGCACCACCACCACCTCCTCCTGAACCACCACCGCCACCGCCGCCTCCAGCATGTCCACCATGTGATCCTCCAGCACCCCCACCAGCACCACCTCCACTACCATATCCACTTCCTCCGGCACCACCACCACCAGCACCTGAACCGCCTCCACCACCACCACCATGTCCACCTCCACCACCACCACCGGCTCCTCCAGCACCCCCATATCCAGCACCACTCCCACCTCCTTCTCCACCACCATAACCACCACCATGTGCTCCTCCTCCTCCACCACTACCTCCTCCACTACCACCACCTCCCCCTCCACCTCCTGCTGCCCCACCGCCATACCCTGCACCATTTCCTTCACCAGCTCCAGCTCCACCTCCATATCCAGCACCATGTTCTCCACCACCACCACCTCCTCCACCCCCACTGCCCCCTCCACCGCCACCACCACCACCTCCTTCTATACCAACATGAACATAGGGAATGCTCTCTTCATAAGTCAAGAGAGCTCTAGTCGCCGCACTAATGCCCAAACCTAAGAACACCAAGAAAACCACACTTGAAATTTTGTGAACAGCCATGTTAAATAAAACTGATCAGTGTGAGTTGTTTGTAATCTGCATGAAAATGGTCAGGTATATATAGGCATTGGGTAGGGTTCAAGTCGCACTACTGCAACTCTTCAAGTGGCCTAATTAGCCATATATCTGGAAAAGCCAAAAAAAGAGGATCATTAGCTTGTATATGGCCCTACAAACATAATGGTCCGCATCAGAATCACACAACTACAATAAACAATATATGAAATGTAGCTTTTGCTGTTTCCAACTGTTTGATCATACTCGATAAACCAAGTACTAGCTTCTTAGCTAGTCTCAGTCGTTATAGAAACTTTGGTATGAACAAGTTAGTATTTTATGATTCAAAGATTGGCTTTCAAAAAGGTAATTACAAAAGTATGCAGATCGATGTATGGTATTGGGCGATCCCGTCTCTTCATTTTCTAAAGATAATTTACTGTAAACATTAAAAGTAAAAGGAAATAGTTTCATGTTAAATTGTTTGATGAAATATCTTAGACTATGGTAATTAGTTTATAATAGAACTGTAACTACAATGGTTAAAATCAGTTGCACAGTACTTTCCGATAAACTTGTAAGTAGTGACTAAGTGAGTGCTTAGTGTGTAAATAAATGGATATCCAACACAACCCATTTTGATACACCCTACGTGTTTAATTAAGTATTTAAAACGTTTCAATTAGGTCACTTCTGGCAGTAATTGTCGAATTATAAATCTTCACTTTAGTGCTATTAAGATATACAATGTATATATAGATGGATAGATTTGTGAAATCTTCCTGCAACACTAACACCATTTTAATAATTTTAATCTTTTCAACTGACCATGTACGGCTCGTCATAGAAAACTCTCAAATGGTTCCTTTGTTATATGTAAGTGCCGTTTTAACTTAAGCTGGTTACTTACAGGTACATGAATTCGCAAGTGATACTCATATTTATAAACTGAGCAAACTGTTGTCTTATAGACTATAACGGACAGGACATGTGCAGCAAAAAGTTCTCTATTAGGCCTCCTTCATAAAATGGACTATGAAGTTCAAGAGAAATAATATCCGGCGATATTGACAAAACGTTATAACTCGTCCAGCTGTGAATAATTATTGGGTCCTGTCAATGGAACATATTGTTTAGCCATGTGCATATGAGTTAGCAAAATTTCAAAGTCTTCCACTCACAGTTACAATGATCATTCTAATACATGGTTGGTCGATTGCAGTTCAGAGTTGGTAAGAAAAGAGAAACAATCATTCTCATACGCGGTTGGTCGAAATCTGAATCTAAGTGTGAAAAGAGATACCGTAGAAAAGTTCCATATCCAACATATTCTATGTGTAGATTACAATTGTAACTCCATTACTACCACTCTTAAAGCACAAACATTAGGCAGGCAGGGCAATTTCAAAATCATGCGACATAATACTATACCTTTGTTAAACCAAGACTAGTTTCTGCTTCCATGATGCATCATCCCTTTTGGATTTTCTTGTGTAATGCAATGTTTGATTTAAAATACACTCTCACATGTTTGGTACTATTAATTAATATGTATTTAGTAAGTGCAAAATTGAATATTCTTGCAAAGCAAGTTTGACATGGCCGGCCAATATTCTGTATCTATTGTAATTATTTTCTAGCGAAGCCATAAGCATAGAATTGATGTTGAAATTATTAGGGGATAAATAGGCCCAAGTCCGGTTTGTGGTTTTAAGGTATCTAGAGTTTCACCATTATTAAATAATGATCAATAATAAAGTTATACCTATGGGGTTTTCATTGTTTAACATGGTATCGGAGCGGGTCTGATCCGTAGACCTAGGTGGCTAAGTTGAGCCGCCTCCCATAGACCGGCCCGTCAAACCTTAACCGCCGCCACCGTTTTCTTCTCTTTAAAAACAAACCCCTAAATCCTAAAGTTTGTCGAAAAAAATAGTCGTACAATATTACTTTGGCAGCAGTCGACAATTTGATCCATTGAATCCCAAAGTTCTCCTGCTTGCTTCTATTGTGCTAGTAGCAACGGTGAGTGATGAAGATAAATTATTTAAATCTTATGTCCAAAACACAGTGGGGGTGTGATGAAATTTAGATTATGAGAAGCCCAAGAAGATTGGTGGGCGTGGTGCTCGTGCAAGGTTTCAGAAGTTGCTGTTATGTTTCTAATATATTATAAGTATTGTGTTTATGTTAAAAAAAAGAAAGTCATAATGGTTTTGTTATTTTTTTTAAGTCGATGCTTTGTTACCAGTCTACTAAAGTCGATCGTTGCTACGGTTTTGTTACCAGTCGACTAAAGTCGATCGTTGGTATGGTTTTGTTACCAGTCGACTAGTCGATCTTTGGAACTGCTTTGTTACCAGTCGACTAAATTTAGGCTTTTATTATGTTATGTTATGTTTTTTTCTTTTCTAGTTTACTACACTAGTCCGAGCTTTCGCGATTTCGCCGCTCAGACTGTGGGGGAGTATTAGGGGATAAAGGGCTCCAAGAAGGAGACCAAACCAATAAATATACAAAACAAGCAAGCAAACACCCAAAAAAGAAACACCAAAAACCAAACCAACCACACTCCTAAACATCCTCCGGAGACAAACAAGAACCTCGACCCACGACCCAGTTCGACCAATTAAAGCCAACGCGGGAGCAACGATTCGAAATCCAAAGAAGAGAAATGACTTGTAGTTAAGAAAAAAGGTCCTCACCTTTGATCGTAGATCTTTCCTCTACCCGGGAGTGAATAATTTTGTTCCTCCATCTCTAAATTAGCCAAAAAGCAATGAAATAAATGCCATGAAAGATTCTGTTCATCCATTTGTCATTAAGAAATCTTGAGCAAACGACTAAATCTGTAACCGACAAATCAAGAGAGGGACGAGGAATCTGCCACCAAGCAAAACATTTGCTCCACAATGAAACAACTTTGGGGCACTTAAAGAAAACATGATAAAGATCTTTAATATGCTCATCGCAAATCTGACATAGACCTGAAGGGACATTCACGCCTTTTTTTTATCAAGGTTGAACAAATGAGGAATACTATCTCGAGCTATCCTCCAACCGAGCACATTTGTCTTTTTTCGGCACCCAAGAATTCCAACCAAAAACAGGCCCCGAACCTCCACCTCCAAGAATAAGGTAATGCATATCTATCAGCTTAGAAAATTTATTGACAGTAAAAAAACTAAACGACTGATGACATCAAATAACGTTTAATTTATAGCATCATTTATCCCAGCTAAGTTGCTTTTTCTATATTATTTTATGCATGAATTGGTACTTAATTGCTTATATCTGTTATTTGTAGTAAATATCGAGCAATTGGTGAAGTTTAACAAAAAGGCGCGCATTTTGAAGCTTAAATGAAGAAATCAAGAATCTGCTGTTCTGACATCTAATACGCAGTATCCATCAAGGAAGATACGGCGTATCTGCGTCTGAACTTCACAAGCAACCACGAAGATATAAAGACCAATACGCCGTATCCATGAAGACTCATACGCCGTATCCATGAAGACTCATACGCCGTATCCACTGGCGGTTCATGAAAGATTCTGAAAGATATTTATCGTGGTCCCACTCCAAGAAAACCCCAATACGCCATATTGACAACATTCAATGTGGCGTATCGACCATATTCCCGAGACTATAAATACCGAATTCTAAATACGAATTTAGGGTGCAAAAAAAATACCGAAGACTAAGAAGAAGGCATTAACCACCAGGTTCGACTTTTAGAAGAAAAGAAAAGCTACGAAGGTCTCGCAACGCCCTTCAATCCATAGGAAAACCCTTGTAAATTCTTATACTCTAAATACGCGTTTGGTTTTTGGTATCATTCATTAACTTGGTTAGGTTACCTTAATCGTTCGTCTATGACATTTGTATTCGTTACAATGGTTATTGGATAATACCTTTAGGTATTAGCCATGTTTATGATAATTTAACGTTTGGTTTATGTTTATCTCAAGTGCATCTTATAAGTTGTGTGTTGCTTCATGTTTATCAATTTATACTCGTTTATGTGCTTAAGTATGCGACCTATCATTCAACTGGATCTAGAAAAAAGACCAAGTAGACTAGATGTCGGGATAGCTCTCCATGTTGCAATTTATATATCTAGAATAATAGGATCACAAATATTGACCAGTCTTTGCCTCTGGTTTAGTGAACAAGTTGGACTAGCAGGTGACCTAGAATCAACGTATAACGTTCTGATTCCTTGGGTAAAGATCTGGACAGTAGACTACTAGTATATAAAGAGCCATTAAGCAGTAAGTTAGTAAAGTCTTGATGGCTAGGATTGTATAAGATCACCATTATTGTTTTCTAATATAGATTATAATCAACCATGATTACTTTATGTGGATGTGGTTAATTGTAACAGAATTGTCATGTCTAGGTTTTAGGAAAAAGTACCGCCTAAATCTAGGAATGATATATCAACAACAAGATAAGACAATCATTGCACTTATAAACTAAAACTTGCGTTTTTTTAGAATAAATATGGTTAATACGTTTTCCTTACAATAGGCTTGACCGCTTCTCTATCTTCTAAATATCAGCTTGTGTGTGTTAATCGCCTAATCTCAGTCTAGGTACATCAAAACTCGTGCTAGTCTCTCCTCGTACCAGTCTCTTAGCTGAAAACCCTCCTTTTTGCCATTAGATTAGCTTGTACTTAGATATAATATAGCAATAATCCTTAGGACTAACTTAGACAAATAAAATACTGATAAATTTAAGAATTAACATTCTCGCTCTTCAGTCTGATCTGATCACCTTACTTACAACAAAACTATTAAGAATTAACATTCTCGCTCTTAGTGATCGACACCTTACTTACCAACAAAACTACAACTGATCGGGTACACTGCCCGTTAGTGTTGTTTTAGGTATTGTCAAATATAAATAGTAAAACTTGATAATAAATAATACCTACGCACAATGACGCATCAAGTTGTTGGCGCCGCTGCCGGGGAGTGAAATTGTTTAATTCTTATTTATTAGTATTTTTAGTTTAGATTTCTCATAACTTAGATTAGTTTAAATTTCGTGTTTTTAAATTAATTTGCTTTTGTATGTTTCTCTGTTTTCCCTATGTTTTTTTTCATTTGTGATTGTTTTTGTCTAGTGTTTACAGTCAGGTAAAAATGAATGATCCTAATAACTTGAAGCAGAAAAAGCTCGTAGGCACGGTCAGACGTTTAACTAGAAAACTGCTACGTACGATAAAGTCAATTATTTTGAAGATATTGAATACTTCAAGGATTTTGAAATAGAATTCCCAGCTATCGTCTACAAAGATGCATTGACATCTAAATCTGATGTATCACCCGAACCTACGGTAAGTCCTAATAATATAAAAGATTTTGATTTTGAAATATCATTTGCAGAATCTGATGATGAAAATTACACTTTTACGTATGACAAAATTTTATTTTCTTATAAATTAATTTCTTTCAATGATTTAAAACCGGATTCGGGGGACGATAATGATAAAATCAATGTCGAATTACCTTTGTAGAATATTCCTATCAACCATTAGATAATGTTATTGATGCTAAATTGCTAATATTGATACCCATTCTCATGAGTTTGACGAGAATTTTGAAACGAGCCATGACATACCCAGTAAATCTTTCACTATTAAAAATTTTGTCATAACGATTAAAGTCATAATTCGAAAGCGTTGTAACAAAAGGATGCCATAAATTTTTATAATTAGAAATTTATATGTGTCATTTGGCATTCCCTTCGACCCTAAGCAGTTTTATAAGGATGGTGCTTACACGAAAAGTTGCGCCGGCCAAGGTACGTTTACATTATTTTATTTATTAAGAATAAAAGGTCTCCTAAGATTGATACGGTGTATCGACTTAAAGCCAATACGGCGTATCAAAGATTTTTAACCAAGAATTGACTAGTCAACATCTCCATCCAATACGATGTATTAGATAAACATCTATATGGCGTATCCAGTTTGGGGTATAAAAACCCAACTGATAAGCCAGATCAGTTTTTCACCATTCAATTTTACCACTCTCAAACCATTTTCAAAATTTGGAGATCTTTTGCTCGTATTCGATTATTGTCTCTTTCCTCACACCATATTCCATCCTAACGTAAGAATCTCGAATCTACTATTCTTTCTTAAATTCGATTTACAGTTTTCGAATTAGGGTTTGGGGATTATTCTGAATTTAGGGTTTTATAAGATTCTTATGACTGTTTGAACGTGTTGTTACCCCCTATGATTTTTGTCGAATTTAATTTGGATGAGAGGGTCAAACGGTAAAAAATGATGAAACCCATTTTATTTTTTGACTGCTGAACCGATACGGCGTATCCAATCAAATGGATATGGCGTATTGGACATCTCTTTACCCAGATAAGTAAAAACCAATACGACGTATTCATACTTGAATACAACGTATTGACCTTTGAATCCTTAATACTTTCGATCCTCATACGGCGTATTCGTTTCCAAATACGACGTATGGAACCCTTTGGGTTGACCGTATCATTTCAATACTGCATATTCGTTATACGCCGTATTAGTATTTACCTATATGGCGTATTAGCCTTGAACCCTCAATACTCCGTATTGAGTATCCTTTGGATACGGGGTATTTAAAAATCTCTGTATGGTGTATTGATTTTTCCTATACGCCGTATTGATCCCTGTTTGAACGTGTTGTTAGCCCCTATGATTTTTTGTGTCGGAATTAAAGTTTAGCTGAAGAGGGTTAAAACGTTTTAAAATGATGAAGAACCTCATTTATTTTTTGCACTGCTGAACGATTACGGGCGTATCTGTATCAATATGGGAATACGGCGTAGTTAGCGAACATCTCAGATTACTCCAAGATAACGATGAATATCCTCAATATGTACGTTATTCATAATTGATCACAACGTATTGGACGCCTTTGAATCTCTTTCATTACTTATCTGTCCTCTCAAACGGCGTTTTCGTTTCCAAATACGGAGACGCTATAGGAACCCTCTTTCGGGTTGACGTATCATTTCCAAACACTGCATTATTCGTTATTACGCCGTTAATTAGTATTATATCCCGTATATGGCGTTATTAGACCTTGATACCCGTCAATACTACAATTAGTGTTACTAAACCTATAGGAACAAGAAAAATGAGAACTTTAAGGTTTTTTAGCCGAAAAATTTTAAATCAATATTTTGTTATTTCTAAAGTTTTCGAACACAAAGATGACCAATAATGATATTTTTCTAGATTCAAAGCTTGCACACCTATATCCTAAACATACTAGATCAAATTTACCAAGGTAAATGATCTTTTAGTGTACATAATAGCTTCGAAAACAAGAGAAAATAAAATAAAGAGAAAGGACGATTTTTACAAGATCACACGAACAAAAAAAAATAAACACAAAAACTAAACACACCACTTCATGGCTCTGATACCAATTGAAGAATATTAGTAATCTTTAACAACAAGAACTAGTGAGAGAAAGTGGGAAGGAAGGATGTATTTTAGTGAGAGAAAGTAAGAGAAAGAAAATGCATTACTATGTGAAAAATACAACCAACCAACCACCTCTCCAAGGCATGGAGAGGTGTATAAATACTTCTACATGGCACGTGAGCTTGGGCTTGCATGGGTTTATCCATGGGCCTTAGCTAACTAACTATGTAAGTTTCCAAAAATTACTTAACGAGCTAACGACTGTTATCTATGAAAGTGGCCGACACTTTTATATTCCTAACAATGGCAATTAATGGTTTACGAACAAGGATTGATAATACTCTTTTAGAAGACCGACAACGAAGATGGATGTCTGATAGTCAAAATTCTTTAAGAGAGTTTTATAAAACTGATGTAATTCTAATGTCCGCTTCTTTATCAAAGAATTTGAAAGAACTTAAAGAAGAACTCATTGAAGAAGTACATGAAATATTAAATATTTTTGAATCAATGGAACAGAAAGTTGACGGAAAATCTTCAAAAGAAAAATTACTTCAAAATGAGATCGATCGACTTTTGGAAGTATCTTTGACAAGTGAAATCCGAGATTGTGTGTTGCTTTCTATTGAAAAACAGAAAAATGAGCTACAAAAAGATAAACTTGTGAAAAGTTCAAGTGATTCCAAAGATATCCAAGCCAATTTGCTCAAACAAATCAAAATTTTTGAAAATGATTTTAAGCGATCACAAGCTCAAAGTATTGATTTTAACTCAAATTGCAACATCAAAAAGAGAAAATGACTTGTGACGTCTCTTGGAAGTCAAAGTTGTCAACATTAAATGACGAGATCGTGTTGCTAAAAACTCAAGTGGCATCTGTTGTTAAAGAAAGAGAAAATGTCGAACTTGAATATCATAAGCTTTTCAATTTGATAAAAGCAACACAAAATCAACATAAAAAAGAGTTTGATGAGTTGACCGAACATGTTAATCAAAAGAAATATGCTTATGCTGATGTGCATGATCAGAATTAAGATCTTTTTATAACAATATCTGAACTCAAGAGTAGGCTTAAAACTGTTGACAAGGGAAAGCATGTGAACACTAAGTTTGACAAATCTGAGGCCTCAGGAACACTTTTTTATGTAACACAATTGCCTAAAAACATAGCAATTAAGGCTAAGAAAGTGTCAAATTCTAAGGTCAATGCAGATAGGTCAAAACCAGTCACTTCACATCCTACACCCAACAACGAGCAATGTCAAAAACAAAATGAGAATGTACTTGCAAGAGGAATGTATAGAATCACAAAAACAGAGACACAGATACCGGATTCTAAAACTAACATAAATGTTTCTAATTTCACAGGTGTAGAAAGTTCTAATAGTGTTAGAAGACAAAAGTCTAAGGACACCAAATCGAAGAATAGAGTCTTGAAGAACACTAACGCTAAGAGTTCAACTGCACATGTTTGGAAGATGTTACGTAGTGTTAGTATAGATTCTAATCAGTGTGAAACAATGAATTCGACTTTATATCATGCAAACAAAAGTGTAATAAATACTAAGAATGTAACTGCTGTAAATGACGGGTCGAATATTGTTTGTGTTTCTTATGGAAAAGATGTGTTTTTACTTTCTCATGAAATGTTTGTTGCTCATTATGCTTTGTCTAGGAATTCTAATATTAAGAGAGCCTTATTTACTACCCCCGTAGCAGCAAAATCTAAGAATTTAGGAGCTACTTCTGTAGTTACAAAATCTAGATTAAGTGTTGCTAAAACCCCAAAATCAACAAATAAGGTTTTTAGTGCATCATAAAAGATCAAGGATAGGAGAATTAGGGATCGTGGTCCGAGCTACTAAGGTACTGGCATCACCATCTGTCTTCTGTCGAACTCTCCGCCTCTTGTATGATACAGGAGAGCTGCCAACTAATCTCCCATCGAACCTCAAAAATGCCAAACCACTCTGATGCATGAGCTGAGTTATACGATCGACCATCCAGGTGGAAAGTCTTTCCTGATTGATGCTCGTCTTCTCTAACAGAACCTGCTGCTCCCTTATGCTATCACGCAAACCATGAACCTCCTCCTCTAATCTTAGTAACCTCTGTGAGACTGTCCTAGAAGAGGGAGCAGCTAGAGGTGCTTGAGTTGCTTGTATAGGTGTTGGATCATCCTGAACACCCTCCTCAGTAATCTCATAGTCAGCCTGAGCAACTCCAGCCGCAACAACCTAATGTCTCTCTTGTCTAGGTGCCACCTAAGTTGGAATCTCCAACAACCTCTCACAGATCCGTAGTCTAACCAGCTTATACATATCAATCTTGGTCAGGTCTCAGACCACCACAGTCAAACCCTAAAGTCTATCCTCAGTAAGCAACCTAAAATGCTCAGCAAGACGCGTAATAAAATGTCCTCTAGACATCTTATCCCCCTCCTTCCTCCCCTCAGTATGCCTAAACAAATACTGGGCTAACATGTAGGGGACGTTCACTGTCCCCTCATACATTCTCTTTAAATAGTAAAGGTCGGTAGTGGTCACCTTTTTAAGTGCCTGACCTCTCCTAGCAGTGAATGCAATCAAACGGTGGCAAAGCCTCCTCAATGGCTCCTTGATGGCAGTGTAAGAGGGGAACATGGTCAGAAAATCTCTAGCAGAAGAGATCCCATTACAATAATTACTCAAATCAGCCTTAGAGTCCATCACTCTTGAACTCTCAGCCTAGTAGACTCCAAAACCATCATTAGCCATCTCCTCAGCCGTATGTAAACCCAAGGCCAAAATGAACTGTCTCCAACTCATCTGGCATCTAAGCCTACCTAGCTGGAACTGTAAGCACTCCCTGAGCAATCTTACATTTACTAAAGATCTCTAAAATCAGCTCTCTAACTAATGGTTTACGGATCTCAAACAACTTCCTCCAAGCACGGCTAGCAAACTCCACCTGACCATCAACCCATGTGTGATCCATCCTAAGTCTGTCGGTAATAGCATGATCCATCTCCACAGTCAAGGTCCCAAAATCCAAAACCTGCAACCTATATGCACCTGCCTGGTGAATATCCTACCCAACCTCTCCTTGAAATCCTAAATGATCTCGTCAGTGTACTCCTATCCCTTGTATTAGAGCAACTGGTGTCTCTGATCTCTAGGGGGGGGGTAGTGATGCCATATATGCAAATTGAAGATACGTTATCAATACAGACTAAGTGTACAAAAAATTCAAATTTACTGACTAAGGGATCAATACGGCGTATAGGAAAAATCAATACACCATACAAAGATTTTTAAATACCCCGTATCCAAAGGATACTCAATACGGAGTATTGAGGGTTCAAGGCTAATACGCCATATAGGTAAATACTAATACGGCGTATAACGAATATGCAGTATTGAAATGATACGGTCAACCCAAAGGGTTCCATACGTCGTATTTGGAAACGAATACGCCGTATGAGGATCAAAAGTATTAAGGATTCAAATGTCAATACGCTGTCGCGCAAAAGTATGAATACGCCATATTAGTTTTCACTTATCTGGGTAAAGAGATGTCCAATACGCCGTATCCATTTGATTGGATACGTCGTATCAGTTCAACAGTCAAAAAATAAAATGGGTTTCGTCATTTTTTACCCGTTTGACCCCCTCATCCAAATTAAATTCGACAAAAATCATAGGGGGTAAGAACACGTTCAAACAAATCATAGAATCTATGAATAATCGTAAATTCAGAAATAATCCCAAACCCTAATTAAATGTATAAATCGAATTTGGAGAAAGAAATTGTAGATTCGAGATTTCTTACATTTATGGATGGAATATGGTGTGAAGTGTAAGAGACAATAATCGAAGAAAGAGCAAAAGATCTCCAGGATTTTGAAGTAATCGGCGACGCTGTGTGGTAATACTTGAATGGTGAAAAACTGATCTGGCGTATCAGTTGGGTTTTTATACCCCAAACTGGATACGCCGTATAGATGTTTATCCAATACATCGTATTGGATGGAGATGTTGACTAGTCAATTCTTGCTTAAAAATCTTTGATACGGCGTATTGGCTTTGAGTCGATACACTGTATCAAGCTTAGGAGACCTTTTATTCTTAATAAATAAAATAATGTAAACGTACCTTGGCCGCCGCAACTTTTCGTGTAAGCATCATCCTTATAAAACCGCTTAGGGTCGAAGGGAATGCCAAATGACACATATAAATTTCTAATTATAAATATTATGGGCTGTCCTTTGTTACGAACGCTTTCGAATTATGATCTTTAATTCATGATGACAACTAGTTTTTATAGTGAAAGGATTTACGGGTAATCATGGCTCGTTCAAAATTCTAGTCATAACTCATGGAATGTATCAATATTAGCAGTTGTAGCTTCAATAACATTATCTGAATGGTTTGTAGGAGTATGTTCTACAAAGGTATTGATTGTATTTTATCATTAATCATCCCGCGAATCGGTTTTAAATCATTGAATTAATTTAATTTATAATAAAATAAATTTTTTCTATACGTAGTAAAAGTGTAATTTTCATCATCAGATTTTGCAAATGATATTTCAAAATCGAAATCTTTTATATTATTAGGACTTACCGTAGGTTCGGGTGATACATCAGATTTAGATGTCAATGCATCTTTGTAGATGATAGCTGGGAATTCTATTTCAAAATCCTTGAAGTATTTAATATCTTCAAAATAACTGACTTTACCGAACATAGCAGTTTATCAATTAAACGTCTGACCGTGCCTACGAGCTTTTTCTGCTTCAAGCTAAATATACTCTTCTATGGTGATATTAGGATCATTCATTTTTACTTGACTGTAAACACTAGACAAAAACAAACACAAATGCAAAAAAAACAAAGGGAAAATAGAGAAACACACAAAAGCAAATTAATTTAAAAATATAAAATTTAAACTAATCTAAGTTATGATAAATCTAAACTAAAAATACTAATAAATAAGAATTAAACAATTTCACTCCCTGGCAGCGGCGCCAACAACTTGATGTGTCGTTGTGCGTAGGTATTATTTATTATCAAGTTTTACTATTTATATTTGACAATACCTAAAACAACACTAACGGGAAGTGTACCCGATCAGTTGTAGTTTTGTTGGTAAGTAAGGTGTTGATCACTAAGAGCGAGAACGTTAATTCCTAAATTTATCAGTATTTTA
>BQNB010048514.1:4088-42530 GCA_026074375.1 Tanacetum coccineum
ACGCTGAACAGAGTATTAAAAGGATTAAAGAGTTACAATAATGATGTTAAGTATGGTTATGTACAAAGAGAACTCACCAATGATGAAGTTAAGTATCTGAAATTATTTGAAGAAGAGATTGAAATAAGATTGAAGTATCGTAATCAAATGAGAAGATGGGAGATGTATGTGAATGGAAGACCACTTGGACCTCGAAGAGAACGCCCAGAATAATCGACCCTTAGGGGAGATTGTTAGGTTCATAAAAAGTGTCGATTATGTGGTTTAGTTATATTTAGTTAATAGACTTTATTTTGTTTAGAATAAAGTAGCTTGTAATAAGGTATATTATGCTAAAAGTAAGAAATAACATAATTACCAAAGAATAGGGACTAGAAGTGAAAAATAAAGGAAGGGAAGGCTCTTTTCTTTTCCTATAAATACTCCTCTAATCATCATTAGAGGGTGATGCTTTGTAATAAACCTTTTTCCTTTTCACTCCATTTTATAAAATTGAAATTTAAACTATTGCCCTCTTCTACTTTCTCTCCAAGCTTCCATGGTTGGGACTATTTATGATTCTAAGTTAAAAAGACATAACAAGTCGTCATCATACGCATTAGAGAATTAGGTGAGTCGTTTGTGAGTTTTTTTACAATCGTGAACTCGAAGAAATTCAGTGAATTCGGTGAAGTGTTTGAGCTTTTCCGAGTCTGTGTATTGGCTGCTATTTCGGTTTTCGAGTGTTTTACAGGATTTGACGAATCGTATTTCGTGTGAAGTTTGTTTTCAGTAATCTTCTACTATCATTATCCGGAAGTGTTTCTGCATTCTTCAAAAGGGGTTTTTGGATTTCTCGGATATTTATTTTAGTTTTACGTTTGATCGAAAAGTATTGTAATAGATATATACGCATTTTCGGTTCTATCAAAAAAATAGTATATTAGGAGGTTATTGATAAACTCGGTTAAAAAATGAGTTTTATACGTTTTCACATTTTCGGTTTTATCGAAAAGTAGTGTCTAAGGTACTAGTGATTTTTTCTCTGAAATAAGCTTACCAAGGTGTTTAAAATTACACAATTGCTCTGTTTTATCGTAAAATTAGGATTTTGAAAAACAAATTCTTCAATTTTTTAAAACTCGAAAATTAAATTTGGTTTATCGAATTTGATGATTAGATGTGTTTTTGGATTATCCAGTCACCATAAATTTTGGTTTTATCGAGTTTGTGGTAACTGATAATTCATAGTCTTCAAATTTTTCAAAACTCGGTTCTATCGATTTTGATATAATTGATTTTTAGATTAAGAGTATTTTCGAGTTTAAAACGTTTTTAGTGTACCGAGTTTGTTAGTATTTTTTTTCGAGCTTAGTTCTGTTCGAGAAGTGTACCAAGTTTTAGACTACTTGTTATCCGAGAACGGTGTTGTCCGAGTTTCATAATTGTTACCGAGTTTGGAAATCTTCTCGCAAATATCACTCATTTTCGTCTACAAAGATCCAATCTTTGAATCATAAGAAATGTCAACATCCAACATATCTACAATCCCTTGATTCTGCGGTTCTGAGAATAGGCTCCCTTGCTAGAAAGGGTAGTGATATACCGTGGGCAAGTGATTTAGACGAATATAAATCGAAATGAGGGATACTAAAAGTGGTTACACAAAGCGCTTGTTGAGGTCTTATCAGTTTGAGTGTTCATTCTAAATAATTTCTACAGTTCGAATTGAAACTACTGGGATTTACAAGGAGATGCGTTATTGCATTATGTTGTTGGCTGGGAAATGATCTAAATTCTTCTTTTCTATTCAAATCGACTTTTATAATTTGTGCATGCTTGCATTGGATAAGGGACTGTGGAAAGAGTTTAATGTCGTATGAGGGGAACTATACCCAAAACAAGTTGATAGAGGAAAACTCGTTTTTCAACGAATTTGATTAGTTTGTTGCTGAAACTGGGAAGCACTTGTTAGTTGACAATCATTTTGATTAGTTAATGGATCGATTTGGAATGAAACTGACATGCATTTTCCAATTGTTACAATTAACACAAGTTTTGAATAGTTGTAACGGATTGGTTGAAATATGTTACCCAAGTTCGTGTTGCTATAAGTTTGATAGTGATAGATTGATGTTCATTTTTATCTACTAGTGTGAATTCGAGAAATGGTTAATGTCTCAAGAGCAAAGAACTTAGATAAATCTCATGTATCCTTTGGATCACGTAGCATACGGGTTATCTTCCAGAAACACTTCGCTTATTATGTGACACATCCCACGTCTGTGGTTGATTATGAAGATGAATACCAGTAGGATGATGTTCACACCAATTCTAAAGATCCTCAAACATCTGCAATATTATTACTTGCTCGAGCCATTACTCAAAAATTTTCTACTCCAACAAATAATCGTCTTCGCACTTCATCCAATACCAGAAACCAAGCAATCATTCAAGGTAACAGGGTGAATATTCAAAGCAGGAACTCTGGTAATGCTGGAAGAAATAATAGACGAGCTTATGTTCAGGAGGAAATCGTAGAGGGATCGAATGCTCCAAATGAGACCGGAAATGTTCAAAGGACTCTTCAAACCTCGTCTTTAAGAAACACTTCAACTATTCAATGCTACAACTGTAGTGGAAAAGGACATTATGATAGGAATTGTCCAAAGCCAAGAGTTCGGGACTCAAAATTGTAGGTCCAGCCCTAGATGATTCTTTACGATATTGAGTTGTAGAGCACTTATGTAATCACAAGCAACTCTAAGAGAGACTCTAACAATTGAAACTATTGTTTACGCGGAATATAAAAAACAGAGTTAAAGAATTACTAAAAACAATGATCCTCTATGGATCTTTTCTATTAATAATAAACGTGTTTTTCTAATGAATTTAATCTCCATCTTTCATCCAAGGCCGTAGGTTTCTTAAATACACATGAAACCCTAACTCCTTGTTTCCTTAAGACTCGCTAAAGTGCTAGTGATAAGTGTTATCTCTTTTAGGATATACTCATGGATATTCCATATACTAACTAACTTACTATCAACCCAGAGTAAGCATAATACTACCGGACTTAATATTGTACTACCAGCTGGTATAAACTTTTGTTCTGCAGCACTAACTAAACATTTATCGTACCAGTAGGGAACTACTTACCTACAGCAGGAATTTTACTTACCAGTGAACTACATACTACCAGCAGGACTTTTACTCTACTATCTATACAAAATTCTAAATCTCCTAAACTTGAATTTGACCCTGTTAACTTCAAGTTTCTAGATAGATTGTCTTTGAATGCACCAAGGATTAACATTCAACATCTTAAAACAAATGCATAACCCTGACAGCAACATGAAGTCCACCACAGCTTACTGAATGGGTTTGATGAGCCTTTACAAGAAGCAATTCACTTTGGTCTGGTCAGTCCATGGCACCCAGAAAGGGTCAGATAATGGAGGACTGAGGACACATTTTCAATCATTAGTACATGAAACATTGGCGATTGAGATATCCCTAATGATTTTTGGAAAACCCATCAAGCATCAATCGGATTTGATTTAGTCTTTACTAAGAGCGTCTCCTCTTGGGACTAGCACTTTGATTCAAGAATTTGGAAGTGAAGCTAACATCTGTTTTGGGTAAACTGACAAACCTATTAAAGGATTTTATAAGCCTTTTACCCATAGCCGTTTGCTTGGGGCTAGACATCCTTGGGACCAGAAAGGGTTACTCCAATTGGTGGATTGCAAACATCTCAACTTCTTAGTTACTTGAAATCATCAGTCAGTTGAGGGACTTTATGTTTTAAGCAAATCCTTAATGCTATATCAACTCATTTGAGTCATTAGACTGGGGTATTGAAACCTACCTCAATGATTCTAGCCTGATGGCTGGTATTGAGAAAACCATAGAGTCGTGCACACACAAAAAAAAAATACTTTTCTTTAAATTAGATTCACTGAAAGACAAAGTGAGCGGAAAACAAGTGGTCATTTTGAATGTTGTAAACATGTGATCAGACCCAAAAGTTGTATACACAAAAAACAAGATTTTCCAAGGAAGCAAAAAAAAAAATAAAATATGAAAATAGCAAAAAATAAAAAGAAAATAGCAAAATGAATAGAAGATATATAACAAACTTTTACAGTAACAGTCATGATCCTTTATGAAGTTGGAATTGAAATTTGTTTTTGGTGGAAGGAATATTAATGAACAGCAGTGAGTATAGTTTATTACCCATGATCGTGACAAATTTCAGCTGATGATCGAGGATTTTTCAATAAGGTTGACGAGAGAGGATACTTTTTGTCAAACAAAATTGTACAACAAGGTCCACTTAATGTTAAACTCTGAACAAAAGATTAGGAATATAGCTTCAGATTTGAATTTTCCAGGTTTGTGGTTCTTCCAAACATTTCACTACATCATTCCTTCAGGTGAATCCATCAAAACTTTAAGGTCTCCAATGGAAACAAGACCTATTACAGTTTTTATCCTGATAATATGTCTTTCACACGGCCATAAAATGGTCGTCAATCTGCTCTAGTAACTAAGTAAAGGAATTTCCGAAGATCTGGTGAAGTTCTGCGAGGTGTTTTCTTTCCTGTTAGAGGACATTGATCAGCCTAACCCGTAGGCACTAGCTCCAGTCTAACATAAGCATCAAATTAACGGGTGTATCATAATCAGAAGCAGAATCCGCATCTGAAGATACTTAATGCACTTTTTACGTTCTGGCTTAGGAATCTCGCTTCTAATAGAATGGTTGAGTAAGAAATTTGAACTTCTTTTCGGTCCATTCGCATCTCCGCGGTACAAACCTTCTTGTTTGAGGAAGCAGGGTGTTATTGTGCTATAGAAGCAGTGTTTGAAAGAATCTTCAACTGAGCGTTAGAATATCCTGTGAGTGAGAGGAGCAGCAACTTATTCTTGTGAACATTTTGAGATAGGTGTTGCACCTGCCATTCTTCTTGGGATTACACGTGGAAGGAACCTCATGGTTGACATCATCACCACCAGTCTTGAGTTTCTTGGAAGAGGCACGAGTCTTTAATGTCCATAAAGTGATACATTGAACACAAGAAGCATAATAAGGTGGGAGATTGAAGGTTTCTTTCAAATTGGACCGTTCATTTTATATACATGCATTGTATACAATAATTAATAAAATATTAATTAATATATAGAGAATTTTTCTTCCAACCATTTGTATACTATAAATTAATAAAATATTAATTAATATATAAATTAATAATTATTAATTTATCGATTAATTAATAACTTTTTTAATTAATAAATTTTGGTGGTCTCAAGTGTATTATTTTATTGATTTTGTACTGTATATACAATAAAGTTGAGAATATTTTATTATTAAAAAAATCGTCTGTGCTCCATTCTTTACCCGACCCTGTTTATGTGTGTGTGATAGGGTTGACCCGGTGGGAATACGGGTTTGACCCAACCAACTTGATACGTGTTATTTGCTTTGTTGGAAACACGTGTCTCAAGCCATTAACACTATCATCTAAAGCACATATCTCGTACACAGACACAGACTTCACCCCTCCCACCCCTCTCCCTCTCTCTAAAAAAAACAAGATGCAACAAACACACACCTGTATTACACATACTCTGGGAGTGTTTGTTGTATCTAATATGCGTAAGGTTGAGGATGCGAACACAAAATAATTGGATGTAAGTGATTTCAGTTAGTTGTGTTTTTGAATAGATTATCACAAATTTGTTTCAATTGTTGTTGATTTGGGGTTTTTTATAGTGTGAAAAGTTTTGATTGCAATTTTAATTTTAGGTTTTATTTTTTATAATAGATTTCTTTTGAAGGTTTCAATTTTATCTTTTGTATCAGGAAAGATGAAAGATGAGGAATTCGAAAGTGGTTGACGATGGAGAGACAATTGGAAAAAGGGTTTTGGGGTTGTGGTTAACTAAATCAATATCTGTTGGTATGCACTTTTTTCTTTATTTTTATTGTCTATTACGGTTTAGTTTTAGCAACAGTAGCAGTAACCATTGTTCTTAAATGCTATAATTTACCATTTGCGGTGCAGACAATTGTACTTGATATTAGGTCAGACACATAATTGGTGTTGTTGGGTATTTGGTAATGGTTGTTTTTTTTGGGCGTAATGAGCTTTAGCTAAACAAGGTACTCTTTATAAAAGATGTGTTGTTTGGTGTTTGGAGATTGTTACCTTTACCCTCCCTTTTGCCTTATGAGCTTATTATATATTGAAAATGGGTCATGGTATGTGAGCCGCGTCGAATAAGCTGCTAAATAAGCTGTAAAGTAAGGGGGTGTTTGTTTTCGTTTGTATAGATGGCTAACGGCTTATTAGTTTAAAATTAAGCTATAAAAGTAAGCTTACGAAACATAAGTCCAAAATCAAGTAAGCCATACGCAGGCTATGGGGCATCTTCCCTGAACTTTTCACATTGCAATTAGCAGCTTTTGAGCAGGGGGAAGCATTGTACCTAAAAGTGGCATGTGGTCCCCTTGAAAATTTAACCTCATGTTAGCAAACATTTTGCTTGTCAGTTTAAAGGCATGATATTGTTTGGTATTCTTAGGTTCAATTTCCAAAATCATTTGAAGAAACCTAGGAAACATCAAAAACTTTTTAGGATTGTTGATGTTGTTAACCATCCCTTTGAAAATATAGCTTGACCAATTATACCTCCTCCCCTCAGTCAAACAAATAATAGCAATAGCCAATTGGCTTCCAAATTGATCCCAGCTACCTGATTTGGTACTGAGACAATGCATGATAGTGTGAACTAAGAACCTCCATTGAGGTGAGAATTTGTTTTTGAAGAAGGTCAGCTTGCCTTCACTGGGGTATCCAAGATTGTCCATACCTAAGTATATGTCAGCTATGGGCAAGTGCTTAACACCACCCTCATTATCTAATTGAAGTTGGCTACTAAATAATGATTCAGTTATAGTATAGGGAGTCCTATCAATGGTGGCCAAAATAGCTTAAAGGCCTTCCTCAGAAGCTCTGAGAGAGGCCGTTGACCAAAACTGTTTGACCAACGAGTCATAGATGATGGGGTCATGGGTAATAGCATACCTTATATGCGAACCCCGCAAAAAGTTAAGAAGTTGGTGATAATCGGTACTTCCTTTTGGTTTCTCCAAGAAACCTACCTTGTTGTGCTTATCATGATACTTAAGTGCGGCCATTGATTTAATGATGACAAAGAATGTGGTTGAGAGTTAGTGCTGGTGTATGATTGCAAGAATAAGTTACTACTGGTTGGCAGAGGAAATCGAGTTTTTCAAA
Source organism: Tanacetum coccineum (assembly GCA_026074375.1). Taxonomy (NCBI): domain Eukaryota; kingdom Viridiplantae; phylum Streptophyta; class Magnoliopsida; order Asterales; family Asteraceae; genus Tanacetum; species Tanacetum coccineum. The sequence continues at coordinate 11,375 of BQNB010048514.1, forward strand.
GAGTGAGTGGAGTGAGTAAAAAGGGCTGTTAAAATTAAGGTTTGTAAAAATGTGAGTAAAGAGTAATTATCCCTTTAAATAGGTGACCCTTTGATGAATTAAATGCCCAATTGTCTCAACTATAACTTTGAACAAGACGATATATGAGAGGAATGGAGAAAAACTCGTGATTGGTGTAGAGGGGAAGGTCTGTTCATAATATAGTTCAAGAAAGAATCGTCTCATTTCTTTACTTCTTCGTTCTTTCTAATTCATTCACTTCAAGACTGGTTCTGAACACGCGTATCATCTCTTCAAGCAAACCTCCATCGTACCGGTATGTGCAGGGGGGAGACCACTAAAGATATTTGCTTAGTATACTAAACAGCTGCTTATATATGCTTACTAAAAGACTGGATTTTTATCATATTCAATCATTACGGACAGCGTGAAACTAAGAAAGATAGATGTGCCCTAAGCGAGTAAGCAAACTGTGGACGCTAAGAGATGGGAGAGATGTTCGTAATGACTACACAGAGAAATGCCGCCACCTCTATCTCTAATTGGGGCTCCCGTCAACAGTCTCAATTTGTTTGTATTGAGATATCTTTGAGATCTATTGTAAAAAGACGAGATAAATTTTATTTAGATGTCAAAGATTTCAAACAGAAAATGAGGAACTTTAAAAGGCTCATTCAAATTTAAAAGGAAAAATGAGGTGAAATGAGTTAGATATCATGAAACAGTTCTAGATCTATGAGGCCAAACTAAAAAGGAAATGTTGATCTTATTTTGAAACTTAGAATCCTTACAAGGAATGTTTATGCTTGGACCAAAGCCATTGTCTGTGTATGATCAGCAATTAAAACATGGTTTGGGGTATCCGAATCCTTATAGACTCAAGCAAGCAATTTCTCAATGTCCAAAGTTATATCTTGCCTCTAGTTTAGGTAACTCAGATATTTCTTTAAATGTTGGAGATACTGAGGACACTCTTGATGATGCTTCCAAAAGGTCATCTAAAAGTGTCACATAAATGATATGATCCAATTGCTGTTGCAAATAAACAGAATTGTTGGATAATTGATTATGCACAAATAAATGCTCTCTATAAAGACTTTGTTCCTCAAAAAGAGCTTTCTGCTGAGAAAAAATATTTTCCATCTTCTTTTATTCATTCTGACAAGAATTCAAATGCAACTCCTTCTATTCTGGCATCAATGCCGAGTGAGTCACATTTGATCATTGAATTAGATAAAATAAAAAATGGTTTTCAAAAGTTGTCTGTATTAATTCAAAAGAACTGTAAAAGAGCAAGCATTTTTTATACATCACCTGAAGAAATACAACTCAATGATTTTTGACTAAGATCAACGCAACCCATGTTATCGAGTTGCAATTCTATTGGAATCTCTTTAAGTCACTATTTCAGAGGGATTATAAAGAGATGAAGATGTTTTTGAGTCTACAGAAAGTGAACTTTGTGAAGTAGAGAAGCAATCTGATTGTTGAAAGATCAACTTTTGTACGTATCTACTCAAGCTATGAAGTTGAACTAGTGTGTTGTTAAATCATGTATGTGGAGACAATTCATCCATGCTAAATTGAACATCTTAAAAAGAAATTAATTGAGATTCAAGAGGGTTTGCAAACAAGAATAAAAATTCTTGAAAAAGATGTTCAAAGGTGTGAAAAGCAAAGTGTTGATTTTCAATTAAAGTTAAAACATGAAAAAGAAAAAAATTAAAAAAAAAAAACGGGATTCAAATATGAAGAAGATACACAAATTCCTTCTTGATTATTCTGGATGTCAAATGGTAAAACTGAAGATGAGAACGTGTCTTTGGATTTTACGGTTGCAATCTTGATAAAAGAACGTGATAAAATTGTAAAAATTAGAATATCAAAGCTTTTCAATTCAATCAAAAAGACACGGTCTCAAACTCAAACGGAAATGGACGAATTTATTGCTCATGTCTCTGAGAAAACATATGCATATGGTGCTATTCGTGCTGAGAATCAAAATCTTTTGTTTACCAAATCTGAGTTAAAAACTAGACTGGCAAATGTTGAAAAAGATAAGTCTGTAAATACTAAGTTTGACAAGACAAATGGTTCTTAACCTCTTCTTTATGTCCACCATTACACAAAATGTTATTCAAAAGAACAAAGGATGGTTCAAAATCAGAAGAAACCCATGTCGTGTCAAACAGTCACTTTACAAACTTCACCTTGCAACTAAGAGGGGTAAATTCAAACAAAAATGTCATAGCACCTAGAATGTAGAAAGTTGTCACAACACATGAATCACAAACAAATGAGGCTAAGCATGATTTATCTTCTACAGGAATGAATGCTGCATCTAGAACTTAATGTTAGGATAAGTCAATGGAATCGAGATCTCACATGTCAAAGAATCAGTGTCTTAGCTAACTCTAAGGAAGCCAGCAAGAAGTAGCAGTTTTAAGTTTACGAAAAAATAAGGAAACAAATACTTACATCTGGAAAATGTTTATATCAAAACAGTGAATGTAATTGATGTGATGTTTGCAATCCGCTTCTAAAGCAAAAAACTTTGTTATGTGTTTTTTGTATGCAATATATGCTTATCCATTGCCATGATAACTATTTTGCAAATTATAAATTGATTTAGGCATTCCGAATGTTTAATGAAACTTTTATCCACTAAATCTTAGAACAACCTAAAATTTCTTTGATATACTTATGTAGTTCACAAGACTAGGTTTTCTAAGGAGTCGACACTATCTAAGTCTTTAGATACTACTTATGTAGTCTCCGAATCCTAAGTTGATGTCGAAAGTACCTAAAAGCTAACGTTAAGGTTTCTTGTACAAAGAAAAGATATTTAGAGATAAATCTTAAGCAACATACATGAGAACAAGATTCGAAACTAGTACGATTTGGGGAAAATGGTTTGAATCAAAACCAAATGTTGTTTGGTCTCCTGTTAACACAACAACCATTATGGTCAGAATTAGTCGTTCATCTCTGAAAAATAATCAGTTTCGTGTTAAGGAAATAGGTAGTTCAACATTGACCACTTGTCCATGTGATGTTTATTCTTGTTTTACAGGTTAGTACAGACATTCGGGATTGTGTTAGTGGTTGTTTAAAGCATATTGACGGGTGTTGATCGATCACTGCTGAAAAATTTCATTGAGAAATTCATGGGCCACCGTTCGCTTTGGAAATGATAATTTTACAGCAATCACAGGCTATGGTGATTTTACAGGCCAAATATTTACTATTTGTCAGTGTCTTATTATGTTGAGTCTTGGACATAATCTCTTTAGCGTTGGCCAATTTGTAATGGCGATTAGGAAGTGGCTTTCGTTCTAGACAATGTTTATGTTTGTTTGTTTAATCTGAAGGATGAAGATTTCTTTCAGGCCGGTAGCGAATCAATTTACTATACTATCTCCATTTCTGACATGGCGGCTTCTTCATCCGTTTGTCTAATGTTTATGGCAACTTCAACAAAGTCATGGTTATGGCACTGCAGACTCTCACATCTTAATTTCGGCACCATAAAACGATTTACCAGACTGACTTGGTTGAGGGTCTTCCAAGTTTTAAATATGGAAAAGATCCCTTTGTTCTATTTGTAAAGAGTAAAAAGCAAGAAGCTTCTCATCCAACTAAAATTAGTTCCAAGTGATCATTTCCAAATTGGAAATTACTTAATATGGATTTATGTGGTCCAATGCGGTAGCTTCGAATCAATGGAATAGAAGTATTATTTCTTGTGATCGTGGGATGATTTATTTTTGATATTCATTGGGTTTACTTTCTTCATTCAAAAGATGAAACTCCAGAGATTATAAAGAAATTCATTGCTCAAGCTCAACAGAATTATAAAGCTAAAGTTTGCAAGATTCGTACAGACAATGGTATTGAGTTTAAAAATGCAACTCTTAAAGCTCATTATGAAAAGTTAGGCATCATGCAACATTTTCAAAACGCTCGGAATGCACTTAGCTCAAACATGGGAGTAGTTGAAAGACATAATGACTCCTTGTTGACCTCTCTTGAAGTGCTCGTCTACGATGCTTATCATTCTCGATTACCTAAAATATATTGGCTCCCCCAAAACGTTCCCCCAAAAACAAAAACACAACTTTGACTAGTCAGCTTGAGTTGTATAAGGAAAGGGTTCGGGTTTTGGAAAACATAAACGAGGATAATAATTATCTCAATGAATTTCTTGAGGCCGATAAATGAGCAAAACATTTTAGTCAACAAGACGATATATGAGAGGAATGGAGAAAAACTCGTGATTGGTGTAGAGGGGAAGGTCTGTTCATAATATAGTTCAAGAAAGAATCGTCTCATTTCTTTACTTCTTCGTTCTTTCTAATTCATTCACTTCAAGACTGGTTCTGAACGCCGCGTAACATCATCTTTAAGTAACCTCCATCGTACCGGTGCGACCACTAAAGAATTGCCTATATACTAAACAGCTGCTTATATATGCTTACTAAAAGACTGACTTTTATTCATATTCAATTTATTAGGACAGCGTGACACTAAGAAAGATAGATGTGCCTAAGGCGTAAGAAACTATGCACTGCTAGATGAAGAGGAGAGATGTTCGAAATGACTTACACAAGAAGCCGCCCTCTATCTCAAAAGGGCCCGTCACAGTCTCAATTTGTTTGTAATCGAGATATCATTCGAGATCTAGAAAAACAACGAGATAAATTATATTTAGATGTCAAAGATTACAAACAGAAAAATGAGGAACTTTAAAAGACTCATTCAATTTTAAAAAGGAAAATGAGTGAAAATGAAGATAGATATCATGACACTGTTCTAGATCTTGAGGCCAAACTAAAAAAGAATGTTGATCTAATTTTGAAAAACTTGGCAAATTCCTTACAAAGGATATGTTTATGCTTGGAACAAAGCTTTGTATGTGTATGATCAGCAATTAAAACATGGTTTGGGGTATCCGAATCCTTATAGACTCAAGCAAGCAATTTCTCAATGTCCAAAGTTATATCTTGCCTCTAGTTTAGGTAACTCAGATATTTCTTTAAATGTTGGAGATACTGAGGACACACTTGATGATGCTTCCAAAAGTCAACAAAAAGTGTACCAAAAAATGAATGATCCAATTGCTGTTGTAAATAAACAGAATTGTTGGATAATTGATTATGCACAAATAAATGCTCTCTATAAAGACTTTGTTCCTCAAAAAGAGCTTTCTGCTGAGAAAAAATATTTTCCATCTTCTTTTATTCATTCTGACAAGAATTCAAATGCAACTCCTTCTATTCTGGCATCAATGCCGAGTGAGTCACATTTGATCATTGAATTAGATAAAATAAAGAATGGTTTTCAAAAGTTGTCTGTATTAATTCAAAAGAACTGTAAAAGAGCAAGCATTTTTTATACATCACCTGAAGAAATACAACTCAATGATTTTTGTCAAGATCAACTCAAACCAATTGTTACGTGTTGCATATTCTATTTTGAATTCTTTAAGACACTATTTCAGAGGGATTTAAAATAGTATGGAAGGATGTCTTTTGACGTCTACAAAAAGTGAACTTTGTGAAGTAAGATGAAGCTAATATGATTTTTTGAAAGATCAACTTTGTATGTATCTCCTCGCATGAGTTGTTGAAACTAGGTGTGTTGTTAAATCATGAATGTGTAGACAATTCACTCCATGCTGAAATTGAACATCTTAAAAAGAAATTAATTGAGATTCAAGAGGGTTTGCAAACAAGAATAAAAATTCTTGAAAAAGATGTTCAAAGGTGTGAAAAGCAAAGTGTTGATTTTCAATTAAAGTTAAAACATGAAAAAGAAAAACATAAATGGGATTAAATATGGAAGTATAAAAACACAATATCCTTTCTGATTATTCTTGGATTTAAAAATCGGAATAAAACTTGAGCATGAGAATAACGTGTCTTTGGATTGTACGGTGCTCAATTCTTTGATAATAAAGAACGGTGATTAATGTAAATTAGATATTCAAAAGATTTTCAATTCAACTAAAAAAGACACGGTCTCAAACTCAAACGGAAATGGACGAATTTATTGCTCATGTCTTTGAGAAAACATATGCATATGGTGCTATTCGTGCTGAGAATCAAAATCTTTTGTTTACCAAATCTGAGTTAAAAACTAGACTGGCAAATGTTGAAAAGGTAAGTCTGTAATACTAAGTTTGAAAAGGACAAATGTTCTAACTCTTTCCTTATGTCACACCCATATACACAAAACATGATATCAAAAGAAAATGGATGTTCAAAAATTAGAAGAAAACCATGTCGTGTCAATACCAGTCACTTTACAAAACTTCTCTGCCAAACAAAGGGGGTAATTTCAAACAAAAACTGTCATAGCACTGGAATTAGAAAGTTGTCACAATACATGACATCACAAAAACAAATGACGGGCTATGCCATGATTGTATTTCTTACAGGAATGAAATGCTGCATTAGTGTTTAGAAGACCCAATGAATAGAGATTCAACATGTCAAGAATAGTTGTCTTAGCTAACTTAAGAAGCCAGCAAAGAATTCAGTAGCAGTTTAAGTTACGTAAAATAAGGCAAAACAAATAATACATCTGAAATGTTTATCTCAACAAAGGATGTAATTGATGTTGATGTTGCAAACGCTTCTAAAGCAAAAAACTTTGTTATGTGTTTTTTGTATGCAAAATATGCTTATTCCATGCCATGATAACTATTTTGCAAATTATAAATTGAATATGCATTCGAATGTTTGTAGAAACTTATCCACTAAATCTAGAACACCAAAATCTTTTGATATACTTATGTAGTTCACATGCTACGGTTTTCTAGGAGTCACACTATCTAACGTCTTTTAGGTTACTAATATGATAGTCTCCTAAACACTAGATTGATGTCGAAAGTACCTCAAAAGCTAACGATTTAAGGTTTCTAGTACAAAGAAAAAGAAATTTACGAGATAAATCTTTAAGCACATACATGAAGAACAAGATTCGAACTAGTCGAATTTGGGGAAATGGTTTGAATCAAAACCAAATGTTGTTTGGTCTCCTGTTAACACAAAACCAAATGGTCAGAATAGTCGTTCATCTGAAAAACAATCAGTTTCTGTTAAGAAATAGGTAGTCAAATTGCCCACTTGTCCATGTGCTGTTTCTTCTTGTGTTACAGGTAGTACAGATCATTCTGTGGATTGTTGATAGTGGTTGTTCAAAGCATATGACGGGTGATCGATCACTGCTGAAAAATTTCATTGAGAAATTCATGGGCACCGTTCGCTTTGGATATGATAATTTTGCAGCAATCACAGGCTATGGTGATTATATAAGGGGTAATATCACTATTTGTCATGTATATTATGTTGAAGGTCTTGGACATAATCTCTTTAGCGTTGGACAAATTTTGTATAGGCGATTTTAGAAGGTGCTTTTCACTTCCTAAGGACATGTTTATGTGTGTAATCTGGAAGGAGATGATTTTCTTACAGGCGGTCGCGAATCAAATTTATATACTATCTCCATTTCTGACATGGCGGCTTCTTCATCCGTTTGTCTAATGTTTATGGCAACTTCAACAAAGTCATGGTTATGGCACTGCAGACTCTCACATCTTAATTTCGGTACCATAAACGATCTTACCAGACTTGACTTGGTTGATGGTCTTCCAAGTTATAAATATGGAAAAGATCACCTTTGTTCTGTTGTGAAAGAGTAAAAAGCAAGAGGAAAGCTTCTCATCCACTCATTAGTTCTAAGTGATCATTCCAAATTGGAATTAACTTATATGGATTTTTGTGGTCACATATGCGGGTGCTTCGATCATATGGAAAGAAGTATATTCTTGTGGAGCGTGGATGATTATTTTTCGAGTATTAAATGGGGTTTACGTTCTCATTCGAAGATGAAAACCTCAGAGATATAACGAAATTCTTTGCTCAAGCTGCAACAGAATTATAAAGCTAAGTTTGCAAGATTCGTACAGGACAATGGTATCGAGTTTAAGTATACAACTCTTAAAGCTTATTATGAAAAGTTAGGCATCATGCAACAATTTTCAACTGCTCGAATGCCTTAGCAAAATGGAGTAGTTGAAAGACGTAATTGAACTCTTGTTGAAGCTGCTTATACGATGCTTATCTTTTCTCGATTACCTGAATTTCTTTGGGCTGAAGCAGTGGCTACCGCTTGTTTTACTCAAAATCGGTCAATCATTCATATACGACATAACAAAACACCTTATGAGTTATTACGTGGCAGAAAGCCGAATGTTGAATATTTTCATATGTTTGGTTCATTGTGTTATCCAACAAATGACTGAGATAATCTTGGAAAAATGAAACCAAAAGCAGACATTAGGGTCTTTATTAGTTATTCAGAAACATCAAGTGGGTTTCGAATCTATAACTGATGCACTAAAAAGATTATGGAAACCATACATGTCAAGTTTGACGAGCTTATAGCTATGGCTTCTGAACACGATTGTTTAGAACCCGAACTTCAACGATTATAAAATAATATTTCATCAGCGGGAAACAATGAAATACTCAATCTAAGAAGAGGTGGATACTTTGTTCAGGTCTAAATATGAAGAATTTTTGATGATGAAGTTTCTCTGGATACAACCAATCATTCCGCTGCACAAATCCGGATTTCAAATTCATGATGGCCTCACCTTCTTACATCTTCAATTATGTTGACGCGAACATGAGGCTCCCTCACATTGTAACTTCATCTGATGAACAACCTCTTCTATCTCTTTAACTAAGGGTGGGATGAATTTCAATCATAAAGATTTTGGTGATTTTGAGGCAATTTCAATAATTTGTTCCATATTATCCTCTAAGTCATGAGGAAATTGAGTCATACAAGGCCTTAGCATAGAACCATCAAATGTGCATAATTTCCACCAAGTACAAACCTCAACTCACATTTGGAAAAAAGATCATCCTCTAGACCAAGTTATTGGTGACCCATCCGAACCTGTCATGACTCGCCAACGACTATACACAGATTTTGAGGTATACATGTATGCATTAACTGTCAGCACTATTGAACCAAAGAATATCAATGAAGCTATGGCAGATCATAGTTGGATTGAGTCCATGCAAGATGAGTTGCATCTATTTGAGAGACTTCAGTTTGGAACTAGTTTCCACGGACCAGAAGGATAAGATATTTTTGCTCTCAAATGGCTCTGGAAGATAAATGTGATGCTGAAAATATTGTGCGTTCGAAACAAAACTCGTTTGTGGCAAAAGGATATCAGGCAGGAAGAAGCATTGACTTTGAAAGAGTCATTTGCTCCAGTTGCGCGCCTTTAAGGATGTTCGGCTTGTTTATTGCTTTGCTGCTATAAGATATCCACTATCTTTCAAATCGGATGTTAAAACGGCTTATCTCAATGGTTACTTTGGAAAGAAGAAGTTTAGGTCAGCCTCCTGATAGGGTTTATTGATTTCCCTAAATTCCCAGATCACGTCTAGGTTGGAAAAAAGCTCTATACGGTCTTAAGCAAGCACCTCGTGCAAGGTATGACAAATTGTCTTCTTTTCTAATTGAACATGGTTTCACTAAAGGTATTATTGACCCGACTTTATTCACACGACGTCACGGGGGAGACATATTACTTGTTCAAGTTTATGTTGATGACATTATTTTTGGATCAACAAATCCAGATTTTTCAAAACGTTTTGCAAACCTAATGAAAAATAATTTTGAAATGTCAATGATGGGTGAACTAAAGTTCTTTCTTGGACTTCAAGTTCATCAATCTCCCTGTGGCATATTCATAAGCCATTCACAATACGCGATTGAATTGTTAAAGAAACATGGTCTGGATGAGTGCGTCTCAATGAGCACACCTATGGCAACTGAGAGGCTGGATGCTGATTTACAAGGCACTCCTACTGATCAAATAACTTATCGTCGCATGATAGGAGGGCTTATGTATCTAACAGCCAGTCGTCCAGACATTGCTTTTGCTACTTTTGTATGTGCTCGTTATCAAGCACGTCCTACGGTCAAACACCTCAAAGAGGTTAAACGAATCTTTTGGTACCTAAGACAGTCCTATAACATGGGACTCTGGTATCCAAAGGATTTTGGATTTGAACTAATTTCATATTCAGATGCGGACCATCCAGGATGTAAACATGGTTGTAAAAGCGCATCGGAGGGATTGCATATTTCTAGTGGAATGCTCGTAGTTTAGAGTTCGAAGAATACTAACAATTTGTACTGCGATGCTGTTTACTGTGAGGCTGAATATTGTTTCCTTTCATGATGTGGTGCAAAGTTATTTAGATGCGTACACAAATACTAGACTATTTGATACAAATACATCGGATTCCGATGTATTGTGATTCCAAGAGTGACATTGCTATCTCATGCAACCCAGTCTAACATTCTAAGACAAAACACATAGACATCCGATATCATTTTATTAAGGAACATGTTGAGAAGGTAACTATAGAACTTTACTTTGTCGGGACAGAATACCAACTTGCGAATCTATTTACTAAAGCTCTTCTAAAAGAACGCTTTGAGTATCTAGTTCATCGCATTGGTATGAGATGTATGACTCCAACACAGTTGGAAAGCCTGACAAAAAGTCATTTCTTGAAAAAGAATTCATGCATCAATAACATGTATAATACATTTTTCAAAAACAAAAGAAAAATGAATATACAAAATTCAAAAGATTTTTCCATATTTAAAAAAAGAAGAGAGAAGAAAAAAAAAGTATTTTATTGATCACATAATTAGATTCATGATTCCAAGGTTTTTAAAAAAAAGCATTCAATTGAAAATACGGAATCATAATCTGCGAGGGAGTAAGTGGAAAATCTTCATTCATATACATAATTTCGGAAATCAAATTAAAACAGTAATCTCTCATAAAAATTGAATGAGAAAATTTTATATTTTCAAGGGAAAGTTTTGATTGGAACAAAATTTTACCTTGAATTTTTCAATTTCGGACTATGAGATTAACATGAGTTCATTCTAAGGGGGAGTTTTTCATAATGGTAAACAAATTTTAAAATGACTTCATTACTCGAGGGGGAGTTTTTGAAAAGATCCAAATCAAAATTCGGAATGTCAAACTAAAGGGACTAAAGGGTCTGAAAGTGTAATTTCTGAATCTTTTTCGGTTGCTATAAAAGGAAGAAATGATTTTCATTTTAACTTTTCTTTCACCGAGTCTTTTATCGATTTTGAGAGGAAAATTCAAGAACGATTTGGGTGAGGCTTATAACAGCGATTATTACTTACTTTTTCTCTCAAACGTAAGTTATAATGTTTTTAAGTCAAATCTTTTGTGTTTTCACTTATCGATTTCAAACTCGGAAACATTCAAAGTTTTCCTAGTTTATGTCTTACTGAAATTGAGGTAAAAGATCATAACTGAGAATAAATCCAGAGATATAAATTCGATGTTAAACTTAAAAACTCAAAAAAGATTAATGATTGTCGAGTTTGTGATTATCGAGTTTGCTTTGATTGATTGAGGTTTACCGAGTGTGACGTTTACCAAGTTGACTTTATTGTTTAATACATCTTTAATGGATCGAGTTTGGTTTTTAAATTGTTCACAGTCAAATTGTCAAACTCAGTAAAGTCTAAATTTAGTAAAAATAATTTTGTCAAACTCGGTAAAGTCAACAAAAAGTCAAAATCAGTAACAATGTGCTTTGTGGTTAAATGAATGCTTTTGATGCTTAATGTTCGAATGTCTGTGGAACAAAATGATCAGTTTATCATGTGTTTTTCAAAACATCTAATGATTGTGTATATGGAAACAAGTTTTAATGAATTCTAAGTTGTGGGTCAAATATATCTATTCATAATTGTTTAAGTGGTCTAAGTCATGTCCGGTTTTGACCGTTTTCTGCAATGAACAGAATGAGGAGTGAGTGACTTAGTGACCATTCAGTTATTGATTTAGATGTGTTTGTCTACATTGTTTAGGATTCATGACAAAAAAAGAAAGTGGAAAAGTTTATATAACTTGAATCTGAAAATCCAAGTCTCAATTGTTATCGTGGTTAAGTCATGTTGGGTTTCAGTTTTGGCGTTTTCTGCACGTGAAAGAATGGAGGATGTGATTTGATTAGTGACCTTCCAGTGTCGATTTGTGAGTGACTAATTCAATGTTATCATTATAATGAAAGTTTCTTTCAAATGCAAAAGTTTCTGGAAAAAGTTCTCAAAATCTGTTATTGTGTCAAAATGATACTCTTTCACAAAACAATTTTAAGAAGTTGAATGATTTCTCTTTAATTTTTCATAAAAGAGTCTTGATTTAAATCAAAAGAGAAATTTTCATCATTCTTGAAAGAGTATCATGTCACAAAGAATTTCTGGTGAGGATATTCTAAAAACAGAAAGAGAGAGCTAAATCCATACGCGAAAAAGCAAATCAAAAGTGTGTTCGAAAAAGAATTGCCAGAACACACAAAAATTGGTAAATCAAAAGAATAAAGCGTATGGCATGTGCTAGAAAAAGCAAGAACGAGCACATGGGAAAGAAACTGATCAAAAATATGTTCAAAAAGAATTGCCAGAACATATAAAACAGACAGAGTGGAAAAAGACAAAAATGTCAAATGAATTGTTTGTTATCTAACATCTCAATTGTATTCATTCAGTAATCATCATGGCACAACAACAACATGCAGCTGATGTTCATCCAGATGAACTGTGCCCTCCGAACAAGAGATATGATCTTATGGATGCTAACAAGAAAGTTGATCTCGAGCATGTGCAATGTCCACCAGAAAGCAAAATTCTGACGAATATCATCAAGAATCATCCATTACGATTCAGCATTGCAGCTTCTTCATCCGTTCCATGGATTTATATGGCACAGTTCTGGCATACTTTGAAGGAAGACGGATCAAAGTATCGGCTCAGGTTTATGCTGGACAAGAAAGAACTCACTCTTACACTGGATGACTTCAGACAAATCTTTCATCTTCCACAAGCAACTGCCAACAATCATAATGCATTCGTGCCACCACCATCATTTTCTGACATGGTTCCATTCTACAAGCAAGTATTGGGATTTACAATGGAGTTAAAGACACAATCGAATTTCAAGACTACTGGTCTTCTGCAGCCATGGCAAACGTTATGCAAAATATTCTCCAAATGCTTAACAACACGTGTCACTGGATGGGACCAACCGCCATTGCAGATAATGCAAATGTTGTATTGCTTTGTCAACAACATTCATGTGGATTATGCGGAGTTACTATGGGAAGGACTTTACTATTCGCTTCATCATCCAACATCTTCGATTCCGTATCCAAGATTTACAAAGATCATTGTCAATCACTACATGACTATCTTTCCTGACATCTCAAGACGTGCTCGAGACATGTATCACAATTTGCAATATGATGATATTATGAAGAATATTTTTAACTCAGGAAGATACAAAAACAAAGTTGGAATGAAGATACCAGATTAGATGATCACTGATGAAATGAAGCAAACAGAGCATTATCGGATGTATACGGAGGTGTTTGGGATAGATGTTCCTCTGACTTAGTCACAGCCGATTGAGTCTACCCACGAAACGCATAGGACACCTAGCGCCCCTAGGTTACCTAACCCTGATAAGGAAGTCGCAGAGTCAAGTGCTCCAAGACGATCAACTGTGATTCATCTTCATCTTCCTGAAAGGAGATCCATACGTCTTGCACCACCAGCTCTAGTGCCAACTATCGATAAAGCAGATGAGATGATTTTACAAGATACATTACAAGTTAGTCTTGCTGAGCGTAAAAGTCATGAGGAGCAGGAATTCCTAGTACAAAAAGTGGTATTGGTCACACCAAAAATGTGTGACTATATACATATAGTCACACACGCAAAAAGTTTCGTGTGTGACAAAAGGTCGCGCGACCGTAGGTCACCTACGGTCACGCATTCGAGTTAGTCACACATAAGAAAGCTTTAGTGTCTGTATCCACGTTTTGTGTGTGACTAAATAGGTACAATTTAGTGACCGTAAACAATGTATAACCAACAAAGCATGTTTTTTTGTATTTTTAGTCACATACAATTAAACATAGAGTGGCCAAAAGTGTTAATATCTGTGACCATATGGTGTTTAAAGTGAAGAAATGTGTATTTTGTGTGACTATTGTTCATCCAATGGCCACATTAATTTTATGTTTGTGTGACCTTTGCTATAATTTAGTCACACAAAGCATGTTTTTTGTGGGGATTTAGTCACATACAAGTAACCAAAAAGTGGCCAAAAGCGTTAATAAGTGTGACCATATACTTTGTAAACTCAAGTAAATATGTATTTTGTGTGACTATTGTTCCCCAATGGCCACATGAATTTTATAATATGGAAGTGCAGGGAATCGAACCCTGTGCCTCTCGCATGCAATGCGAGCTCTCTACCATGTGAGCTACACTCCCAAAATGTAATAAGTATACATGTGTTTTCAATAGAGAAACTTGTTAATCAAATAATAAGAGCTATAATGCTCATAATATACTTGAAACACTTACAATAGTATCTGACGTGTCCTGTGAATTGTTATTGAAGTTCGGCTATTGCTGTCATCTCATCCAAATATAAACGATCTTACCCAACGAATACCAAGAGTCCAAAATATAGCTGCAACAGCAAAAACAAACATGAACCGGACGATTAAGCATCACAAAATACTAAACTTAAAATAATCTTTATGCTAAGTTATTGTCTAGTGGGATAAATTGCATTGGATATTATGTATAAGAAGATGAATGTCCTTAATCATAATGGTAATCTAGGATTTGATGCAAGTATATTATGTGAAAGAAGTTTTCTAAATTGCGTACCTTGTCGACTTTCCTGGAAGGATGTCCATCAAAGAGAAATCATTATGAGGGGGGCCTGCAATAACGGACGATAAAGATATCAACCAAGAATTTCATACACAGATATACATGTGTTATATCACATATGGTATGATGAAAGGCCTATATATCACGAAAGACAGCAGTACTAATGTTGTATTGGCCGCGAACAGTACTAATTTTCAAAGGCAGCACTAATTTTCAAGGATCAGTACTAATGTTGTATTGGCAGCGAGCAGTACTAATTTTCAAAGGCTGTGACTTGAAGGTTCTCATAAAAGAATGCATGTACTCTATCCATGTTTAATGCAAAGTGCAGAACCAAATAGTATTAACATTCTTGTATTCAAACAGTATTAACCACGAAGGCAGCACTAATTTTCAAGGATCAGTACTAATGTTGTATTGGCCGCGAGCAGTACTAATTTTCAAAGGTTGTGACTTGAAGGTTCTCATAAAAGAATGCATGTACTGTATCCATGTTTAATGCAAAGTGCATAACCAAATAGTATTAACATTCTAGTATTCGAACAGTATTAACCACGAAGGCAGACTAATTTCTTGGCAGCATAAACATATGAATTCTTTGAAGGCCAATATTATATTAATATTACGAATAGCAGTATTAATATAAACATATACCTTCCAAGTATATACACGCAATACCATTCTTAGTAAAAGCATGCCAGAATCTGAAGACCGCCAATGCACGCCTGAATCTGAAGACCGCCAATGCACGCAGTATTAATATAAACTTATACATACCTGAATCTGAAGACCGCCAATGACTGCCAATGCCTGAATCTGGATCACCACGAACATCCTGTGACCACAAACTATTAAAAGACTTGTGAATTTTTATAAATATGCAATTCAGGAGTGTATTTGAGCTTAGTTGTGTTAACCTTTATAGATATAGAGGTGAATTATATACTAATGCAAAAAAAATCTTACTGTTGCATAGCTATGGGGAACTTGTAGCTCTCCTCATTCTTTCCTTCCATATCAGAATCTAAAATGAACCCGGTGTTTTGTTGAGGTACAATTAAGATGCACATTAACGTCACAATTCTCCATTAGTCTCTTTAGCATCCATCACAGTTTTTATAAGAAGCACATTAACCCCGTAATTCGCCATTAGTCTCTTAGCATCCATCAGTCAGCTGATGCCTTCACAATCAATCTACACAGACCAATACAATATCATAGTTAGAATAAGATATAGTGATATACTAGTACAATTTTTAAGTCAGGTCATACGGGTATTTTTTAACACAGGTTAGATTCACCTGTAAGAGGGCTATTTGGTACTTTACTACCACTTGTTGGACTCAAGCTTTCCTTTGGGGTTGGAGTGATACCATTCCTTTCACATGATGGTTTTAGAATGTGAAGTTTTCCACCAGCGGATGATGCTTTGCTGATATCTGGTTTGCTGATATCTGGTTTGACAGAGACGGGTCGATGAGAGAGCGAGTGGTTCAAATGTGAGAACTCTGATGCTGCAACTTCCTGACCTTTAGCTTTGTCTTATCAGATGAGTTTAAAGCCTAAAAAAATCAAAATTAAACAGTCAACCAATTATAATGCTAAGGAAGAACTTTACATAACATGTTAAAAATAAAAAGCCTCTCAAATCCTAAGACTTTATTAATTGAATCTCAATCAATTAGACTAACCAGATACACCATATTCTTTTACTATCACGCATTCACGCCCATGTACATACGTATTATAATACACTTCAGGGCGACTTTCTACCCATTTGATAACCCGTTTGACCAGTTAAGATAAAACTGCGACCCCAATCAGAGGTGAGTCGGTCCAAAGTCACACGGAACGCGGTTCGCTTCGGTACGAAATCGCGAAACGGGAACGCGGTTCGCTAGGTCCTTAAAATTTGGTACGAAGGGGGGTAGGCTCATTCCGGAACGCTACGGTTCGCTTCGGTTCGTTGTACCATAAAAAATACTGATTGGCACTTTGAGCTACTTGCCTCAAAAATTGCCTGCAATTATTCGAGATACAAAGAAACAGCCACAGATTTAAACACTACACAACAAACCTGCCATCACAGAAAAACCAAGCAAATTTTTACTTTCTTTTTCTTCTTATTTATATTTGAAGTACTAAATAGGATTTTACAAATTACCATATTGTTACAACTAATAATCCAAACGCTGTTATAAAGTGGTGTTGGGTGTTAGATTTTTAGTTTAATTTTTATAGTAGTGTAGGTTAGTTTTAGAAGTAGTGTAGTATAGTTTTAGCTTATTGTAAAAACTTTTATAGCTTATTTAGCTTATTGTAATCATTTCTTTTTAGCTTATTATTGAAGATGTTTTGAAGATTGAAGTGCTTATTTTCTTATGGCTTATTCTTACCTTTCTTTTCTTTTTCTCTAGCTTATTTTTGAATAAGCTAGCTTATTGGCTTATTGTTCCTTCTAGATTTATCCTAGCTTATTTCGTACTTTAAATAAGCCCTTCGTTAGCTTATTAGATTTAGATCTAAGCTCATATTATCCAAATAAGCTTTTGCTTATTTCATTTTGTCTTCTTGTTTTACTTATTCGGTTGCTTATTTCTTGCTTATGCTCGATTCGAATTGCTAAAAGGGTGTCATGAGTCTTCTACTCAGCTTATTCTTTAAGTCTTGAGCACCCTTATTTTCGAGAGCTTATTATTTAGTTTAGTAGTTCTAAAAGGTTTATTAGTAGTTAAAGTTTTCAATTGCTTATTTACTTTTAGATCTAGTTTTATAAATAGTTTTATAAATAGTTTATAGTTTTAATCAAAGTTTTTAGATCTTAAAGTTTTCACGTTGCTTATTTAGATCTTAAAGAAGTTTTAGCTTATAGCTTATTTATCCTAATCTCTTGTTTTCTTGTCTTATCTCTTATTTCATCCTTCCATCACCTAAGGCCGGAGCTTAAGGGTCTTATAAGGTTGATACATAGATAAAGTTTTGATCTTTTTTTTGTTTTTATGGAAGTAATTAGTAAATAAAGTTGACACCTTTACTTGCTAATTAGTGAAATAGAAGCTTAAAAGTGATAAGCTTATTTGTTTATTAAGTTTGTAAGATCGGGTGGTTTTATATTCGATTCGGTTCATCATTTGGTTCTATCCTCTTTCCCTTTTTAATTTTAGTAGTTTAGATTAAGTTAGCTTAAAATGATTATGTTTGCTTATTTGTTGATTAATATGCTTAGTGAGTAGATTTTTATATATGCTTGTTAAGTGTTAAATTGTTTAGTGAATTAAGTGTGATTAATAAAAAAGGGGAAAATATTGATTAGTGATTTTTATATTACTTAGATTATTGGTTTGGTTATTCGAGCGGGCAAAAGCCGTAAAAATAATTAGGCATTAATTTAGTAATCGATATGTGAGAAGATAATTTGTTAGAAAGATATTGATTCATTGATAAGAACTTAATTGTATATTTAGTTCACACTTAAGGATCTAATCAATACACTTAGCAAGCATATCTTTCATTATATATCGTTCTTCGTTTATTTGCTTGCTACTTGTTTCTAGTTTTCTATAGTTTATTTCTATTAATTTTTTTAGTTTAAAACTAAAAAAAAATATTCGATATTCAAGCATCAAACAAAACGCTTTCGTGAATTTCAAATTCATCTCTTGTTGGAACATGACATCCGGAGGATCAACTATTACTTTTCCTAAAGTAATTTTTATCCGACGTGATTACTTATATTATATTACTCGACTAGTCCTTCGGGACGAATAAAAAATGGCGTCGTTGCCGGGGAGAGGTGTACGATCTACACATGGTGTTTGAAGTTAGTGCATTGAAGATCATCTCTTTTGAAAGTTTATTTTCGTACTTATAAAAATATAAAAATCCAAAAATATTTTCTTTTTCTATGTTATTTTATTTTCTTTAATAAAAAAATTTATAATACCAAAAATATTTTCATTTTATTTTCTAAATAAAAAACTCAAAAATATTTTCCATTTTTATTTTCTTTTCTTTTATATAAATATTCAAAATCTAAAATAATATATATATATATATATATATAGGGGGACTTTCTTTTCAGAACCATTCTTAGTGCGAGAACTGACAGAACCACCAAAAACATACATGCACGCCTTTTAAAAATAAAAAAAAATACATGAAAATCATCAATAATCGTAAGAATCCACCTATGTTCTTCAGTATCATCATGAACTCTTCCTCTTCTTTCACAAAAACCTTACACACGGCCGCAATATTATTGTTGCACGCCTTATAAGAATATACATGCACACCTTCAAAGAAAAATTTTGTATTTTCAATTTCTTATCAAATTTTTTAGAACTGCTATGTTTTTTTAAAACATATATGTTGTTTTTTGAACATGTGAAAAAAATACAATTATTGAAGGCGTGCATGCATGTTTTTGGTGGTTCTGTCAGTTCTCGCACTAAGAATGGTTCTAAAAAAAAGTCTCACTATAGTGTAACTTTCTTTTCAGTACCAAATATGATTATTATCTGGTTGTAAATATTCAAGTTATGTATTAGCTGGTTGTAAATTTGTTTCATGGATTATGATTTGAAACGATTGTTTTCAAGTTATGTATAAGTTGGTTTGAAATAAGTTTGTGATGTTTTTTTTGTCGCATCAATCCGTTTTTTGGTTTATGATTTGAGCCGATAGTTTTTAGTCAGAGTTAAGATCAACATAGACCTATTATTTGTCATAGATCCAATGAATCAATCTCAACCATCTATTTTTTCATCAAAAATAAAAAAACTCACTTTTCACCTCTTTTTTAAAAATAAAATATCTTACAAACGGTAAATCGTCACACGACAAAAAATACACCATCGCGACGAGTATTTTTTTTATCTTTCAGTAGACGGGTGACACGATATACTTTCGAGGAACTTTTTTCGATTTTTTTTTCAGTCACGAATTGCGAAAATCATATATGATTCGTATAACGAATCATATATGATTCGTATAACGAATCATATATGATTTCATGAAATCATATATGATTTCATAAAATCATAATATATGATTTGTGATTCTAACGAACTTTTTTTCAATTTTGTTTCAGTCACGAATTGCGAAAATCATATATGATTCGTATAACGAATCATATATGATTTCATAAAATCATATATGATTTCATAAAATCATATATGATTTGTGATTCCGACGAACTTTTTTTCAATTTTGTTTCAGTCCGAATTGCGGAAAATCATTTATGATTCGTTAAAACGAATCATATTTGAATTTTCGTAAAATCATATATGATTCATAAATCATATTTGGATTTCATTAAAATCGTATATGACTTCATAAAATCATAAAAAAAGTTCGTCGAAAGTACATAGTGTCGCCCCTCTATAGAAAGATAATTTAATTCTCGTCGCGATGATATGTTTTGTTTTGCGTAACGATTAACAGTGTGTGAGATATTTAATTTTTTAAAAAAAGGTGAAAAGTGAGTTTTTTTATTTTTGATGAAAAAATGAGTGGCTATGATTGATTCATTGGGTCTATGACAAATATTAAGTCTATATTGAACTTTTGGCTTTTTAGTCATCGGCCTTGTTTGTGATTTGATTTTCAGTTGATACTTTCTTGTTTGCAACTTCCGCAACAGCTTTAGTTTCTAAAGGTGACATTTTATTTCTTTTGTAGATGAGGCTTTAGACCTAATTTGTTTTGAAGGTGATACATGCTCACATTAGATTTTTATCAAATGATTAAGGGGGTGCTTGGTTGAGGGTTATAAGCTATGGGTAATAGGAAAGATAATAAAAAATAATGATTGGTTAACTAAAAGGTAGTTAATCATTCCTTACTATTGGGTCATACTCCATTACCAACAATTTTGAGGGTAATCAATTTTCATTACCCAGTTGCTTTCTTTTTCCTCTAACCGCTTCTCGGATTCCGACGAAAGGAGTTAACTAAACTGTAATCAATCAGTTTCGTGTGAATAGTTACATTCTGATGCCTCTCCAACGCGTACAGACGAGGGCACTATTACATGCAGAGAACAAATACTCTACCTCTTTAGCACGAATTTTTTCAGATAACTTTCTCTCATTTAAAAAACTTATTTCTCTCTCTAAAATCTCCATGATCACTAAATAGTTTTAATCTTATTTCAAGTGATCAAATCTCATATTCTAACTTATTCCTTCTTCTATCATGTGTAATGAGAAGAACACTCCATCTTCACAAGAAACGAAGTGTTATAGATTAGTGATTTCTCTTCTATTCTTCTAAGATCCAAAACTCTATTTTCTTGATCTTTTGTTTGTGTGTAAAATCAGAAAATGTATAAATCCGATTGTGTTGTTCGTGTTGTCTGGTTGTATTTTATCCTTAAAATTAATTTGGTGATGTGGTAGAATTGGTCCATACCTAAGATTAGGACTCGGACATTTAGCTTAGTGACTGAAAACAAGTAAGCGACGTGTACAAACGGTTTTTTCTGCCTAAACAGTAACTTGTTAAAATAGTGAAATCAGAAGTTGGGTATATCGGGGAGTGAAGTAGGACGAAGAAAGGATTTGTAGCCGAACTACTATAAAACTGAATGCTGTGGTTTGATTGTTCTATCTTTTTACTTTCATCTTTTACTTACTCTTATATTTATTGTTTGTATTGTGATTGAGTTGCAAGTACATAGATTCAATTAGTTGTTACTTATGTTGGATTGACCTTGCATAAAATTCGATCTAACATTTTAAATAGCAAAGATTTTAAAACGATAATAAACCTGTAAACTATTCAACCCCCTCCCCCCCCCCTCGGGACCCCTTATAGTTTTCACAATTGGTATCAGAGCCAGGTTACTTAAGATTTTTAAAATATACTATATTTTTAACAGCATGGACTCGATCTATGAATTCGAACAATATATAGAAGGGCCAATCTTGAAAAGAAGCATCACTTTTCGAAGAGATGTTTTATTTTATTGGAAAAAATAGATTCGAAACATATGGAAAATCAAAAGATCTTGATCGTTGGCATGTAACTAACGGTGATTTTTAACCCATTGAACAAAATTCAGAAACCAAATTAGATGTGGTTATCCCTTTTGAAAAACAAAGTGATGATCTTAGGAAAAGATTTGCAAAAAAATAATTGAAGCTAAAATGGTATTTACATCGCTTGACAAGAAAAAAATATGAAGAATTTTCCATGGTAATATGACAAAAGAAATTTGGAAAACTTTGTTTAATCACCCATCAAGGTACTAATCAAGTCAAAGGACAACAAGATTGCCTTTGGGTTACAACCAATTATGAAACAATTCATCAATTTCGAAGTGAAACTATATATAGGGCTTTTGTCTAGATTTAATACTATTATTACTAGTCTAAAAGCTCTTAATGAAGGTTACACTAGCAAGAACTATGTTAGAAAGTTTTGTAGATTCCTTGGAATATCGATTCTTTCTTCTTGTTAAGGGTTGTAGCCAACATGGATAAAACCATAGGAGAAACAATGACTATGAACACTATAAGTTGCGGAAGCTAACTTATAATGCTAAGAAGAACAATGAATATTAATAACTAAACTTTTGTATTAATCTGCCAAAACGATTACAGATTACTAACTATGAGATTGTTTTTTGGTGAGAGATGTATATTCTCTAATGTCGTAGGGTTCCTTTTATACACCAAGGATAAACCCTAACAGACTTACAAAACGTGTAAAAGATAATGCATATCTTTTCCTATAATATCTCAAGCATATCTCTTAAATGGTACTAACTATTTTGTAGTACAAACTAATACTAACAGTACAAACTATAACTGTCGGTACTAACTTTATAACTAGCGGTACTAAGTTAGGAAAACATAATTCCCAACAATCCTCCCCTAAACATGATTGTTCAACTTGTTTAACTTCATGTTTCTTCAGTTTACTCTTCTTGAACTCTTGGAGGATGTATCCAAACACTCTGTCAAATCTTGATCTGATCTTTGATAATTTTGACATCTTCAACTATCCCTCTTTATCAGCAACATGTCTTCTCAGCAACACAGCAACATCCAACTAAGTTGGCTTTGTAGTTTTTGGCAAACTACCAGCCATTAACGGATGATATACCTGTTACCATAGCCTTTTGCACTGGGATAGCCAATTCTTCATTGTAAACAATCAAGGTGAATTGAGAACCTTATAGTTTTTGAGTAAACTATCAACTATCAACGGATTTGATTTGTCTTTACCAAAAGCCGTTTGCTTTTAGACTAGTCAATGCTTCATTGCCATAACATGGTGCATTGATAACCATATAGTTTTTAGCAAACTATCAGCTATCAACAGATTTGATTTGTCTTTACCAGGAACTGTTTGATCCTGGACTAGCCAACTCTTTACTTTAAAGCAAGGTGAGTTGAGAAACATACAATTTTTGGTAAATTGTCAACCATAAACGGATTTGAGAAGTCTTTACCACAAGCCGTTTGCTTATGGACTAGCCAGTTCTTATGTCTGTTAAACATGGTGAACTGATGACCATTTGTTGTGTGGTTTTAAAACCAACACTCAAAGATCCTCCTCATTTCCATCAGAGTCTTTCAGGTCCAAATTCTGCAATTACTTTTTGACAAATCTAATCAACTCCAATGCCATATTAATGTCTTCTTCAGATTCTAACTTTAATTCCAGCATTTGCAACAGTACTTTCCTTCTCAAAGGATACTTTTTCTCTACAAGCATATGAATGACTAATCATGCCTCAGTCATTAAAGTATGTACCCTTGAAGAACCATGTAGCTTCCAACTTACTACATTCCAATCCTGCTGTGAGTTCCAAAACTCATCTTCATCACTTGTTATTGGAACATAATCATCAATCTCCCCAAGTACACTTTGTCAAAACCTTCAAGTTAATCTCATCTGGAACTGTCCATCACTAGTTGATATACAGCATTTATATCTTCTCTATCAAATATTGAAAGTACTCTCATCAGGGTACTAAAGTATCTCCTCTGTCCATTGCCTCTAATTACCACATTTAGATTAATCTCTTCTAATCTTTTAGTTTTATCAAACTGTGGTTTAGTTCCAAGATACTCAGTTTTCCATTCTATGATAGGATACTTCTTGTCAAGTATTTCATAATCTACCTCCTTGTCCTCATCTGTAGCTATTGTTAAACATAATCTCAGCTCACCACTCTCTTTCTCACTATCAGTTTGATCATCCTGAGAAGCATCTTGTCTGAATATTCTTTTCCTTGACTTCATCTTTTTCCTAGTGCCAAGTTTTCTCTTTTTGGTACTTTCTTTTTCTTTACTTTCCTCTTTAATATTGTCATCCTTCTTAATACCAGTAGCTTTCTTGTTCACATCTTTTATTCGCCTCTCATCCTCAGCAGAACTAATAGCAATAAAGTTTTCATCAGACATTTTTACCTTTTTATACAAAACATGTATTTCTTCAAAATTCTTAGTCTTCATATCAGAATGCTTCTTTCCTCTAACATGCTTTAAATATGTCATCATTTGGTTTCTTAGCTGAGTTCTTGTAGGCGGTCTACTTCTGATTTTGGCTGCTCTTTGTTGTGTAAGAAATCTCTTTTGAGCAGTAATAGTATCATGAAGTAATTTGGCTCTCTCTTCAATAATGAACTTTTCTTTCTCTTTTTCTTGAAGCCTTGCAGCTAGAATGCTATCAGCTTTAATTCTAGCCTGGATATCATCATAATCCCTTATAAGTGCAACCTTAGTAGCTTCCTCTTCAGCCAACTTTTTGTTTTTCTCTTCTGTTTCCCATTCCTCTTGAACCTTTCTGGCTATCTCTTCTCATTGCTAGCTGAGCAAACTTTTCTTCCGCTCATTAACCCTTTCTGATTCAGTCATCGACATCAGCTTCTTCACTCAATAACTTTCTTGCCTTATCTTATAGTATCAATTTTAGGAAAGGCTTCAATGTTAACAATGAACTTGTTGATGTAGTCTGTGTCTATAGAGTCTTCAGCATCTTAAATCAACTCCTTTGCTTATGCCATATTTGGCTCATGGATACCAGAAACTCAGCAATGGTTTCATCATCTCCAAAAACTGTTGGAGTAGCTGTTGGAGTAGCATTTTCATATGAATTTCCATTTTTAAGCTCAGCAGTACCTTCATCAATCTTGTCGGTACTAACTTTTGGCTTGTCAGTACCTTCATCTGGCTTGACGATACTAACTTGATCTTCAGTACTTACTCCCTTTTCATTGTGAGCATCCTCAGTCTCCATGTAATCCATTGCACCAAAATCATCAAGATCGTCAAAAGATTGATCCTTGTGTGCAGTTGTTTTAGATTTTGCAGTTTTTCTCCCTTGTTTGGATACAGACTCCTTCTGCATCCACTTTTTCTAGATAGATTTCTTTCCTGCCAATCTTGTCTTCATGGAAACACTCTTCATCCAAGCTTTATGGTGTGTAATCATAGGTCTGGCCTTCTTCTTAAGCTTCTTGATCTGTGCCTTTAAATCTTAATTTTTTAGCTTGAATTGTAACCTATTTACACAAAGAAATACAAAGATCATATATACTTTGGAGTGTCAGGCCATCCTCATTCCCTGATAGGGATCTATCACTAGATGACTGACCTCTATGATTCCCACCAGAACCCTCTGGATTGGAATCATGAATAGGGATTGAAGGAGAAGGTATGAGAGATGGGTCAGGCTGTGACTTAGGTTAGTCTTCACTTGGGTGAGGAGGAGAGGGTATTGGTTGGGATTCAGATGGTCTTTCTGAAGTTTCACCCTCATCCTTTGTTGGTTGAACCAACATAGAGTCAAATAATGGTGTGACATTCCCTGAAAAGTTTTTACCCTTTTTAACCATAAATGACAAAACCTTACTAGTCACGGCATTAATAGGGAAGTGATCTAAAGGAATAGGCACATTCTTTAACTGTATAGCCAAAAAGACCGAAATAAATCTTGGATACATGACAAACTTTTTCTTTCCATCCAAGTGTCTCATCATACCATCAAAAATTAATTTTGAAAAATTGTATTTTTGATTAGTTGCTAAACAAATCACTGTTGTGGCAATATTAGTGGGAATTTGATCCCAAAAAGTATTTTTAAAACTTATGCAGTGATTCATGGTATGAAAAAGAAATTTCCATTGAGGTGAAAACAGGGCTTTGTTAAATGTTAAGACAGTTAGGTCCAAATAAATCCATATGCAGAAGCTGTAAGGGCTGACTAATAAAGCTCACTGATTTAGCCTTACAGGAGGCCTTGTGTTGCATTCCTTTCTGACAAGCAACACAGGTGTGGTCATTTTGAAAATCTATGAAGGTAACCTCTATACAAGTTTTCCCTTTACAAGTTTGTTTAAGTTTTTAAAGTTAACATGACCCAACCTCCTATGTCATTTGTTAGATTCGTCAACAGTGGCCTTTGTAATAAAACAAGTTAATCCTCCAAAAGGAACAATGTTCTCTAGGTTGTAACTGTACATATTGTTTTGTCTAGGGAATCTAAGTAATACTTAATTTTCATCAGGTAACTTAAAGTCAGGATACAACACAAGACATTCAGTGTCTGTGAAGAGAACTTGTTTTTCTTGTCACAGATATGTGAAACTATAAAGAGATTGAAATGTTTTAGTTCTTTCACAAAGCACACATCCTCAAAATCTAACTTTCCTGATTTTATTTTACCTATACCAGTTATGTAACCTTTACTACCTCTAAAAGCAACAGGGCCACCATTATAGTCTTGATATTCAGCAAGATGGGCCTTGTTTCTAGTCATGTGCCTGGAACATTCACTATCAACAATCCCTTTTTTCTTTAAAGCTCTTTGTGGATAATCCTGCACATACAATAAGAGAGATTAGATTCTCTTAGGGACCCAAGCCATTTTGTGCTTAGGTCTGCCTAGTGGATCTTTGAAAGTAATACAATTTCTAGAATTTGATCCACCATTGTATTTGGAGACTTTGTTCTAGTAATGTATTTTGGGTCTCCAATTACAACCTGCTGAGGGCTTAACAGCAGTTTCCCTTTTTTCCCTAACAACACTAACTGCTTTTACCTCAGCAATATTAACCTTTTGATTTGAAAATTTTGTTCTTGATGTTGTTGTTCTATTAAATGGCCTTCTAATAGGTGAATAAGTTTTATGAAAACAGTTTTTGGTCTAACATTATTCACAATAGGTTTAACAGTATTAACTTTCCTGGCAGCATTAGTTGGTACTGCCTGACTGTTAAAATTATGTCTAGCAGTACTAACATCTTTAGTACTGCTAGCTCTAATAGTATTAACATTGTTAGTACTGCTAGCTCTAGCAGTATTAACTTGAATTTTGTCAGTTCTAGTTAGTACTGCAGTAGGAACAAATTGGTTTTGGTGGTTCACTTTATTCACATTGTTCCACACTAGCCTATTTTCCCTTTAACCAATACCCTTACACATCCTTTTGTTCACTTCAGCTTGTTTAGCCATTCTTTTCTCATGGAAATCACAATCTCTAATAAGATGGCTAAAACTACCACATACAAAACATGCCTTCTTAGTAAACCCATATCCCAAACCCAGTTTTTTAGACATTAAACCACTACAATCCTTTTTGTCAGGTTTAGGACTCTTACTACATGTGTTTTGTTGTTTAACAGTTTGCCTAGGAGTTTTTACATGCTTAATAGTATTAGCAAAACTAGGTGTTTTCTGTTCTTTTGAGGGTAGAGACACATGTTCATCATCACTATCTGATTCATACTCCTCAATGATAGGAGCATCAGGTCAAACTTTAGGTTGACTTACTACTTTGGGTTCATTGACAACTGATTCATGCATAGATTCATGTGTTTCTTCCACTAAAATGATTCACAATGAAGTAATTCCTACTGCTCCTAGCATCAGGATTCACTAGGTTTTTAGAGATTGCTTTGGACATATATAAATTGTGAGTCATCTATTTCTTTATCAGGTCCAGAAGGGATGTAGATCCCTGTTATTAGAGGGGGAACTGCATGCATCCCCTTTGCATATCTATCATTCACAAGACTATCTTCTATATCACTAGACCTACTATGAAATAAACTTCCAAAAACTTCATTTTCATAACTTAAGACACCTTTATTCATTTGATCTCCATACCCAAGCCCAGCTTTGTCCCTAGCACTCATCTGACTATTTAGCAGAATATTAAGACTTTTAGAAGAGTTGTGCCATTTTTCTACTTTAGCTTTTAATTCTTCTTTTTCTTTTTCAGCTTCTGCCAATAGTTTCTTATGGTATGTAAGGGCATCAGTTTATCATCTACGTCAATTTTCATAAACCTAATCTTTTCTTCATACCAAAGTTGATTTTGTTGATGAGCAACTAATTGTGCTTCTACTTTCTTTAAAGCTTGAGTATATGCCTGTATTTCTATACTGGCATCACCAAGTTGTTCCCTCTGTTCATCATATAATTTTTTAATTTTAGCATAAGATTCTTTACACTCTTTTGAACAAGAAGTTTACCTGGTTGTCCTGAGCCGAACTCTGTAAGCATCAAGCATAGTTCTCTTGCTCATCTTCTGAGTGGCTAGTCCAATCAACACCTTCTCCATCAAGAGTCACCAAAGCTTTAGGTTCTTCCTGTTTACCAGATCTCCTCTATTGTCTTTATCTTTATTCCCAGTGTTCCAAGCATCTCTCCTCCTACTATCTTGATTCCCCTTGGATCTGCACTCTCTAGCAAAATGCCCTGTCTTGTGACAATTGTAGCACTCGACTTTTCCTTGGCATCAAATTGCAGCTTTCTTCCTGTCTTTTTGTATAAAACTTCTTCATTCTCATAGAAATCATGGCCACCTGCCATTTCAAATCCATTTCTTCCAAATCAAACTCATCAAGTTGTTTCATATCCTCATGATCCAATTGTGGACAATTGGATTTATTAGCAAGGAAAGAGTAAGATGAAGGATGTTCACTTTGTGAGTTATGACCAGAAGAATTAGAAACACCATAAGCAGTACTAACTTTCATTATAATGCTGTTAGGACTGCTAGTGTTCTCAGAAACAAATGCCACATTCTGTGTGCTAGAGGATGATGCAGTAGAGCCTTTAACATCAGACTCAAAGACTCTAAGATTATTATACAGATCATCAAAACTGAGACTGTCCACGTCCTAGGCTTGGCCTCATGATATAAGGAAAATTGAGAACCAGGCAAGAAAAGGTAGAGACAAAGGAACTTCTGATTTGCATCTTCAGTGAGACCGCCTGCAGCATGAATCTCAAGTTGACATCAGAAGACTCAAAACCTGCAAGCCTTATTAGCCCTTATGAGTTTGATACAAAGAAGCCTTCAAACTGTTGCTTTAGAATATACTTTTGCATCTTCTTTGATTCATCATTGCCACCAAATCTAGATTTGATAGCTTCCTACATCTCTTTTGCATCAGTCATTTTGTGAAATTTAGCAAGATGATCTTCTGGTAAAGCCATAGCAAGGGGTCCTGCTTTTCTTTCTCTTCTCTGCTAAAATTTCTTTCTGCAAGTCTTGGAGGCAGAACCTTTATTAAACCACCATTTGTATCTGTTGAGAAACACTCACAGGACCATTGGCCTCATTGAATGACTTCCCAATAGGATAGTCTCGTATGAGCCAAAATAATATCCATTTTCATGGCCCATATGTCATACTCTCCCTTCTTAAGAATAGGGAGTTTGATGGTTGAAACAGTGTGAGGGGTTTGTTGTGTTGGTGTTTGTGTTTGTGGTGAAAGGAATAGTACTCTCCTCGTCATCATCATCATCATCATCATAGTAAGTAGAATTGAAATGTCGCGAAGGCTCGAGAGTATGAGTACTAACATTAGCTGCCTGCTCTAGTTGCCGAAGC
Source organism: Tanacetum coccineum (assembly GCA_026074375.1). Classification (NCBI taxonomy): domain Eukaryota; kingdom Viridiplantae; phylum Streptophyta; class Magnoliopsida; order Asterales; family Asteraceae; genus Tanacetum; species Tanacetum coccineum. Next base: position 41,072 of record BQNB010048514.1, read on the forward strand.
TCTTTGTAGATCCCAATTCAATATAGATCTTTCTTAGCCTGCTAAGGGTTGTAGCCAATATGGATAGTTCCACACTAACTACAGGAGAAACAATTACTATGAACACTATAAGTTATGCGGAAACTAACTTATAATGCTAAGAAGAACAATGAATATTGATAACTAAACTTTTGTATTAATCTGCTAAAACGATTACATATTACTAACTATGAGATTACTTTTTGGTGAGAGAGATATCTTTTCTAATGTCGTAGGGTTCCTTTTATACATCAAGGATAAACCCTAACAGACTTACAAAACGCGTAAAAGATAATGCATATCTTTTCCTATAATATCTCATGCATGTCTCTTAAACGATACTAACTATTTTATACTGACGGTACAAACTAATACTAACTAATACTAACTGTACAAACTATAACTGTCGGTACTAACTTTATAACTAACGGTACTAAGTTAGGAAAACTATAATTCCCAACAATCCTCCCCTAAACATGATTGTTCAACTTGTTTAACTTCATGTTTCTTCAGTTTACTCTTCTTGAACTCTTGGAGGATGTATCCAAACACTCTGTCAAATCTGGATCTGATCTTTGATAATTTTGACATCTTCAACTATCCCTCTTTATCATCAACATGTCTTCTCAGCAACACAGCAACATCTAACTAAGTTGGCTTTGTAGTTTTTGGCAAACTACCAGCCATTAACGGATATGATATTCCTTTACCAGTAGTCATTTGCTTTGGGATAGTCAATTCTTCATTGTAAACAACAAGGTGAATTGAAAACCTTATAGTTTTGAGTAAACTATCAACTATTAATGGATTTGATTTGTCTTTACCAAAAACCGTTTGCTTTTGGACTAGCCAATGCTTCATTGCCATAACATGGTGCATTGATAACCATATAGTTTTTAGCAAACTATCAGCTATTAACAGGTTTGATTTGTCTTTACTAGGAACTGTTTGATCCTAGACTAGCCAACTCTTTACTATGAAGCAAGGTTTGTTAAGAACCATACAATTTTTGGTAAATTGTCAACCATAAACGGATTTGAGAAGTCTTTACCATAAGCCGTTTGCTTATGGACTAGCTAGTTCTTATGTCTGTTAAACATGGTGAACTAATGACCATTTGTTGTGTGGTTTTGAAACCAACACTCAAAGATCCTCCTTATTTCCATCAGAGTCTTCAGATTCTAACTCTACAATTATCTTTTTGACAAATCTAATCAACTCCAATGCCATAGTACTGTCTTCTTTATATTTCTACTTTAATTCTAGCATTTGCAACAATACTTTCCTTCTCAAAGGATACTTTTTCTCTACAAGCATATGAACGACTAATCCTGCCTTAGTCATTACAGTATGTACCCCTGAAGAACCATGTAGCTTCCAACTTACTACATTCCAATCTTGTTATGAGTTCTAAAACTCATCTTCATCACTTGGATTAAAC